>JBBIGC010066529.1:0-10853 GCA_037576955.1 Lepidarchus adonis
CACACACACACACACACACACACACACACACACACACACACACACACACACACACACACACACACACACACAGAAGCTAATGAAGTCTGCTTCTGTCAGCCATTATGGCGAGTGTGATTATCCGAATATTATCATTCTGCACACGCTCACAAGGAACTTCCTGAAGGTGACCTTTCCATGATTGTAACCATGGAAACGGAGCTCCGCTCAGTAGAGTACAGCGTGTACGAAATGAGAGAGAAATGGTTGGGGTGGGGGTGGGGTGATGGTGGGATGGGCAGTGACTGAGGCAAACAGGAAGACTCCTCTGACGGGTTAATATACCTACAATCACACCTGGTTCCTTTTTAGATAAGCAAGGTTAAGCACCATATGCAATCAAGCAGGGTGGGCCTCTGCAATCAGAGACACATGCAGTGATGTTGTAGAAACCCATTATTAAGAAGACAAGCTGTTTTGTTAACCTTCTCAACATCACATATTGTAATTAACTGATCCAAAACTCATCCTATGAAAATAAACACATTTTTACCAAATTTCTATACATAACACACTAGGGCGTGACTGATATCTCATAACTTCTTTTGTTAAGAAATTGGCTGGGTGTCCATGATTAGGGCCCTTTAGGGTCAACCTTTACCAGGGTACAGAGACTGAATCTAATCTACTGATGCAAATGTGTGTTTGCTGTCTTCTATGCTTCAAACAATGGTCAGTTTCTGACCACAGAGCTGCCCTTGGATATTTTGGATGGTGGACCACTTTTGACCTAGCAGTGGCACTGAGGTGTGGAACAGCTACAGCCACACAACTGTACCTGTTAAACCATTACAGCACAACACATGCTCCCATGAAAGTGTTTCACCTGACCACTGTGTTGAGACTGTGTCCAACACCCAAATACTTTTAAATTGTTCATATTCTCTGTCTGTTATCACTCTCCAGTGTCAACCACAGCTTAGTAGGGGCTCGGATCTGGATTCTGTAAGTTCTGTAAAGCTGCTTTGTGACAATGTCAGCTGAAAAAGTGCCATAGAAATAAAATTGACTGCTGGAAACTGATGCGTGATGAGTTGGATAAAGAGGCATATGTGTGGTAATAGAAAATCCTCAGCTTACATTTGATTTAGATATTTAGATTTAGTTATGTAATAAAAATATAATAATGGCAGTGGGGTTGGTGTGGGTGGTGTTGCTGGGAAAAAAAACATGCATTTCCAAAGAATGAAAAATAGGATGCATGCAAAATTGTCCTAATGTACTTTATACCTTAGAGGGTAAACAAGCAGATGAATGAGAAGCCTCTTAGGATACCTGTAACTGAGCTAGAGTATAATACCCATGAGAAGCTCATCAACAGAAATCCAACAGCATTGCCTCAGTTATTTCCTTTGTATGTGTTTGATTAAGGAGGATATTGACTGTAGCAGCAGGCCATTAAGTGGTTGCTAAGGCCAAATGCCCCCAATGGGAATCCCTTCATAGGCACTTTCTTTCCCTGTGTGTGAATGCGTGTTTAGCTTGTTGTGGGGACCAAATGCACACAGGATAGTGGAAAATGAAAATTTTTCATGTTGTTGAGAACATCTGGCTGAGAAAAATAATTTCACTCCATAACAGCAGCAATTACACAAACATACTAGAAAAGAACATGAGGACACTACACAAATACAAGAATATAAAATTGCATGCGTGTGTAGCAAACATAGTACTGAGCAGTTATTTAGGACAGACCTGAAAATAATATGGAGACAAAAATATCTGCTGCTTGTTTAGTCAGACATAGTAGAAAGATATGCAAAGCATCCATGACTTCCATTCTGTCTGAAACTAATTTATTTTGCAAAAGAGACAGAAAAAAGGCCAGCAGCGCCTGCCGTCTGTCGTACATACTGATTGCTTTTTTCTAAGGAAAAACTTCAATGTGTTGCCATTGACACTTTCTCTCTGGGTGCTTACATCTGCTGGTAGGTTTACTCTATTGCCAGTAATGGACTGTTGTCAGTGGCTTCACCACTGAGTAATGGTTTTAAATCACTACCACTACAAAGTGATGACAGCTGGAAGATTCCAGAACCTCAAAAAGATCATGAGAGATGCTATTATTGGTGTATTGTTTGGCTTAGCATGGCTGTTAAAACCACTGCTTTTGACACTGATCTTGAGAAGATCTGGTCCTAGTCTTGCAGAGTTGTGATCAATCATTCGTAATGAAAGAAAGTCTTCACTTGTGAATGCTTCTGTAGGGTTTGACACAAATACATGTGCTTCTACAAAGTGTCTTCATCATACTCCCTATTGGTCCAAATTTGACCTCTCTGTTCATGATTTCAAGGAATCTGATTTCTATCGGTTCTATCTTGGGATCACTGACAATATGATAGATTTCTGCTTTATATAATTCACATATGAGTTCTATATGAAGGTCTTTGTTGGGTTAGGTAGGCTGAAGTAGGAAAGTTGAGGTTATTTTTTAAACCTTGTCTTCATTGTACAGTCTTGTGCAAAACATGGGCTCCCCTTGATAATCAACAGATTTTGGTGATTTTGTAATTAAAAAAATGTGACACAGTCTCTCTAGGACATAAATATTTTAGTAAACATTGATGCTTAGTTATGTTGTAATTTGAATAAAATATAAAAATATTATTATGTTATCAAGTTTGGGCACCCTAAAATCTCAGATTTTTTTTACAAGGTGTCAGACCTTAATCAGCTCATTAGGTCTGATGAATGACAACAGCTGTGATTAGTAAATATCAGCTGGTGCCAATTTCAAACCCTGTGCACACACTTGTGGACACTCAACAAACATGGGTTTCTCTAAGCAGCTGTGTAAGACTCTGAAAATTAAATTCATTGATGCCCACAATGCAGGAGAAGGCTACAAGAAGATAAAAAAGCATTGTCAGCTTGCAGTTTCCACATGTGAAATGTAATTAAGAGATGGCAGTTCAGGGGAAGTGTGGAGGTCAAGATGAGATCTGGAAGACCAGGGAAACTTCTGTTTCAAGGTTCTGCTTATATGCTTCTCAGAAAGATATATATAAAAAACCCATTTTAAATGTGAAAAAACTGATTTAGCAGACTCAGGAGTGGTAGTGCACCATTCCACAAAACCTTAATGGACGAGTCAGCAGAAGAAAACCTTACCTGCATTCCTTACATGGGGTTTACCTTACATGAGGTTTTGTTGCAGCCAATGGCACAGGAAACATTGCACAGGTGGAGGAAAGAATAGATTCCACTAAATACCAGCAAATTCTGGAAGCAAACATCACACCATCTGTAAAAAAGCTGAAGCTGAAAAGAGGATGAGCTTCTACTACAGGACAATGATCATAAACAAACCTCGAAATCCACCATGAACTACCTCAAGAGACACAAGCTGAAGGTTTTGGAATGGCCACCACAGTCCCCTGATTCAAACATCATTAAAAATTTGTGGGTTGGTCTTAAAACAGTTGTGCATGCAAGACAACCAAGGAAGATTACAGAACTAGAAGCTGTTTGCAAGGAATAATGGGAGAAGATCAAAAGACTTTTAGCTAGAAAAAGCATTTGCAATCTGTGATATCTGCCAGAGGAGGTTACTAAGTACTGACTTTGTAGAGTGCCCAACTGTTTATTTTTCATTTTTGTTCAATTTATTGCATAAAAGTAACTATGCATCAATGTTTGCTGAAAATATTGAGTATTTTTTCCATTTTCAATGGAGACTGTGTTTACATCTTTTTAATTAAAAGAAAAATCACCAGAATCTGTTATATATCAAGGGGTGCTGGAAATTTGCATAAGACTTCATATAAAACAGGCAAAGATGGTAGAGACAGAGAAGAGAGGGGGCTGTATAATGAATATTTTTCCTGCAGGTTGTATGGCAGATGTTCAACAATGAAAATCACATTTCTGGAGGTATCAAGATACATCAACCCAGGTTGTTTAACAGCTTCCAGTTATTGCAGAAAGTCGCTGAGATGCATGCAAAAAGCCTTCGAAATTGCTTTAGGAATGCAAATTTTCTACCTTTTCTGCAAGACCACAGGACACATGAACTCAATTCTTCTTGCTTGCTATGAGGATTATTTTATTAAAGTTTAGGCCTACAATGGCACTAGCAATTAATTTTTTTGTGTAAACATTTCATTTGTTGACATTCTTCCAGGAACAGGGAGCCCATATATGGCTTAAACACAGTTTTGACTGGCATAGCTTAGCTTAGCATGACCCAAGATGGACAGCTTAAGGGATAATTAGCCAAAACACAGTTTACTGTTGACACTCTTCAAGGACAGGGGCTCAAGCCCTGATTGACATCATCATTGTAAGTACTATAAAAACCCAGAGAAGTTGGGTGAATTTTGTGAGTTGGTCAGGTAATGACACTTGGTCATGCTGACGAGACCCTCACCCAACCCTGGGTCCTTCGTAGGAGACTTCTATCTGAACACAGCAGGACTGAATACAATGACTCTGTTCACCTGCTTCTGTAAACTTCTGAAAATTGTAAGTAAAAGATTATTCCGTTTTTAATTTCAGATGCACTTCTGGGGCATACTTTAATTAGCTGTTTATATTGTATATTTCCTAATCACTCTGAAAATAAATGATCTGTTATTGGCTTAGGGATATTAGAAGTTACATTTTCCAGTTAGGGTTGTTTGGAATGATGGCATTCACTCAAATATAAAAAAAGAATCAATACCAATTTCTTTTGCATAAAGCTGTAATGCAGCCGTACACTTATTTCTGCATTCTAGTACAAAACCACACATGGCAGTGCCACCATGTCAGTAAACCTATAAGAGGAGAAGTTTAGGTGACAGCATCAAGGTCGGAGCCTCTGTCATATCTGTTTCAGGTGGAGGAAACCATGGCAATCATAGAATCATGACCTTGCATATCGTTACTACGGTTCTGGCAACTTTTCCCAGTTCTGCTGAATCAACCTCTGGTAGTTCCATGATTAGTAAAATATATTTGCACCCATGTCTTGAAGCTTTGCTTGTCTGGTGTCTTCTTTCTGTCCTGCATGTTGATTTGTTGTTAAAGCAAGTTTAAAAGAAATCTCTTGGCAGATATTGACAGATATTATGGCATTAAAAGCAACACATTTGCTCTATATCTCCAACTGAACAGAACATGCTGTGGGTGGATCTTATGTTACTGCCTCCACAAATTCAAATGAGCCAGTTTCTGACTGACGTCATTTGCAAAACTAACAGCTGTGCTCGTTAAATTTTAGCACGCACCAAAGGTTTGGCACACTCCTTTGTATGCTAGTAAATATGGACCATATGTTACATAGTGTGTGATTTTTTAACATGTGTCCAGTTAAACAAAACACATTTTATTCTAGTTTTAACACAACAAGTGTATTATCTAATGTAATACAGCCAGTGTGTTTCAATTGCAAACACAAAATTGTTTCCTGATTATACAATCCATGTGTTCCTTTGGCCTAAACAAGCCGTAACGTAACAAAACCGACAATTAAATCATCTGATAATCACTGTGAGAGCATAAAATGTGTGATATATGTGACATTAATATGGAGTCTGCAACGATTTACATAAAGAATTATAGTTTCCTAGTGTCAAACTGCTTCAACAAACCCAGACTCTCTACAAGGTACAGTTATAGAAACAGTCAGTCAGAGTCCGTGAGTTAAATCTCTCTTTAAAGAATATATCATTTTACTCTTGTCATTGGATGAGATGTTATGGAAGGAGAGAACAAAGGAAAGCAAATGTGTTCCAGCAAGAGGCACACGTTTGTCTGCCAGAAGAAGTGCCTGGCAAATTGCAAAGCTCCATCTGTCAGTAGGGACAGCATAAAACTTGGCAAATAATTGCTCATAAACAGAGCTAATTGAAAAGAATTTGATTAATGAATAAATATGGAGCAAAGATTCTGTTGAGTGATGCTACTTTGGCCTTAGAATAACATGATGGGTATTCCACAATGTAGGGAATTTCAGTTACCCAAGTCACTAAAGTCAGAGGTCAGGAATCTTAAATAGCATAAGTAAGGGACAGACTAATGTCTTAAGACCTAGAGTGTAGAGCAAAAGACAAACTAGTCACTAGTTACTAGTTACCTGTCATTTTCAGGTAAGCCAATCTGCAAACATAAATTATTTTATTTTATGTGTATTAGTCACATTATTCCATTGATTTCACAGTGGTGTGATCATTTTCAGTGTATGGAAAACACCTTCACTCTCTTTGTGACAAGGCCAAATGTTTTGTTTAATAACATACAAATTCTACAGAAATGATTCAGTTCAGGAGTGCTGGATGTGAGGATTAGGGTGATATGAGGAAAACTGTATAAAAGCTCTGCAGGAGAATCACCAGAAGAAAATCAGATTAAGAGTCAGTCAGCAGGTTTTTCCCAAATGTCACATAATATCAAAACCAAGTTAGCATTTCTAAAACTTTGGCCTTTATTTTGATATTATGTGACATTTGAGGAAAGTCTGCTCTGATGCTCAGTTTAAACACTGCACTAAAGCAAAAATGGCAGAGAAAATCATTGTCTACTTTGATAGAAATTGTTACTTTGTACCCTTTACAAAAAAGATTATTAGAACTTAAGAACTGTTTATTCATCCAGCAAAGGGTTTGTCTAATATTATACATATACAAGGAAAATTGTCCATTTGGATTAGAAACTCTATAAAAATATCTGAATTGTCCAGTCATATATTTAATACCTACTGAGACACATGCTGAAATAGTAACACAATGGGGCTAGAATTCATTCAAATAAGAGTGTCTGACAATTATTATATATGTAAATCAAATATATAACTACATTTAAAAAAAACTTAGAGTTCACTATGTATCATTGTCTTGATATTTTGGTATTTTGACTCACAGTTTCTTTTTTTGATGGTAACTCACACTTTAAAAGCACAGTTAGCATCCTCTAGCTACAAAGACGAGACAGTTGTCTCTAATGTTATGCTCATTATTATCTACACAAAGACCTCAAAGCAAACTACAAGGTGCCTTCATGATTAAATATGAAAAGCTGTTTCTCAGTGAAGACCACAATGACAGTGTGACTTTCTTTATTATTTATGGTGAGTGTGCAGAGATGTGTGGTGTGTATTACAAAATGTAAATATCTGCGGCTGTTCTGAGAACAGAGGGAGATGATTCTTTTTCTCTGGAGAGATTGGTGAGTCAGCTCAGTGAGTCACAACCTGCCGCTGTGTGTGCAGCATGTTTACAGACACAAACACACACGTGTGCACACTTTTCAGATTTTAAAATATTATTCATTTCTACCTATGAAATCATTAAGCAACAGAAACAGATGATTCTCCTTCAATCTGACTTAATGGAGTCATCCATCCAGCAGTGCCATAGTGGGGGACCTCTCTGGATAATGTTGGGCATTAGTATTCACTTCCTACTGTATGGCAACACAGCGGTGACTAATGCAGGCTTCACAAATACACGTCAGCACAGTGCACTAAAAATAGCTGCATAATGGTCTGTCCTTTGAACACCAGGCAATTTAAACATTTGCCAGAATATTTATTTATTTATTATAAATTATTTATTTAGGCTTAATTTATTTATTTAGGTCTTGGTTTGTTTGTTTGTTTGTATTTTGCGCACACACATGTACATGTGTCTGTGTGTATATCAGTTACTGCATTTCCACTACTCTTCTAGGTAATGAGTAATGTAACTAATTACCCTTTCAAAACACAATATGGTTTGCTACTTTTTTCTTGAAAATATTCATGGGCAATAACACAGTTTAAATTAAACCAAATGTTAGATTGTTTCTTCTAAAGCAGACATAGATTTAAACCATCTTTAAATCACCTCCAAAGGGGAACAGTAGGCTAACAGGAGTTTACAACTTTATCTGGCTCTTTCACAATTTAGCTGTCTAAGAATGTGAAGGATTCCTAAATTAGGCTTTTTAGATCCCCCATCACTCATTATCACCACATAGTTGAACTATTCACTCATTCCAACTTGACAGTCAAAGTGGTGTCAAATGCAGTGCATTCAGCGCAGCGGCCCAGGCTCACATTTAAAAACTTGCAAGACAGAGATAAAAGTGCTGCATTTTCTTTCATCATTTCCTTTCTTATCTTTTCGTTTGTGAAAACATTTAGAAGCAATGTAAATGTGACTTTCCCTAATAACTAATTCATTTTACATGCAATAATGTATCATTTAATTACTTCTGAAAGAGCAACTAGTAACTGCAATTATATTGCTAATTGTTAGTAACTTGCACAACACTGACAAATAGATACAGTAATTTGCAAAAGTAAGACCACCCCTTAACTTCATTCCAAACAGAGAATGCAACTTAAGAACTATAATAATATAATCACGTAAATGTGTTATGGACAAGTTATGCGTTTTATTAGGATCAAACAAAATGAGAAACACAAAAATCTATTAGTATTTAACTTGCTCACTCAATCCTTACAGTCTATAATCAGTTACAGCAGTTTTAAAAAGACTGATACACAGTCACACGTCACTGGTCAGGATGGCTCACCCGTCAGGGGCCCCGGCGATGCCGCGCATGCGCGGTGTCGTCGCGTCGCGTGCGGCGGATGCGCGAGGAGTAGAGGGATGGGAGGCAGCAGGTGAAGGGCCAGCACGGAGAGAAGAGCACTGCAGCCGGGGCAGCACAGGTAGGAGCGTTATAATACAGCCCTGGGAAAGTGTTATAGTGATGGAGCACCGGGTGGATGTGGTGGTGGTTGAATTATGACTAAGCGTGTTGCTAATGATGCTGCTAAATGCGATAAAGAAGGGGTTAATGCTTATTTGGCTTCAGTTCTGCCTGAAATGTTGTGACCGATGGTGTGGAGATGCGCTGTAAAGGTCACTAAACCCCGTGCACACAAGAACGTCGCGTTTATGGCAATATGGAAACTAAAGCTGGAGAAACCGTGGAGAAACTGCCGACATGCTTCAGATCCACGAGAGAGACGCCAACGCGTCGATGTTGTTCAATGAAAGGCTTGACGTCTTCAAACCCCCGATTTCATCATTATTTGTATTTATTTAGTTGCCTTCATCTGGTACAATGTTGCCAAGGCAACGGTGCCACGTGACGAAGGCAGGGCTTTGCTCTGGAAAGCGAATGACCAGCAGCAGAGCTGGGGTCCTGTTTAATGTGTAATATCTGTTGAGTGTTGGATCAGTGGGATTATAGTGAAAAATCAGTCCAGGAGTCTGTCTTCAAATTCAGCAGGGAGCAAGGAATTGTGTGTGTGTGTGTGTGTGTGTGTGTGTGTGTGTGTGTGTGTGTGTGTGTGTGTGTGTTCATTTTGTACAGATGTGAAATGTAACTGAGTCATTTTCCAATCAGTTCAGGACATACGCACACAAATACACAAAACACATGTTCACTTGTTTCCACCTAGAGAACAGGTTGTTCTGGATTTGAGCAGCAAATCATTATATTCACAGCAGATTCAAGACTACATGCAACACAATCTGTCCTGAAAACTGATCACCAAAACGGAACAGTCAGTACGAGCGCACACTATGATTTAATTACTGTGATGTGCAGGAAACTCATTTCCCTCCAGTTTCTGCCTCTGCCCTCAGAATTAGAAATGTACTGTCAAGCAAACTTTGTCCTGCCAACGTTATCTGCCTGTCAGGTTTGGTACTGTCAGAGGGACAACATACATGCCTCTGTCTGTGTGAGAGAGCGTGAGTGTCAGAAAAAAGACAGCATGAGAAAGAATGAGTAATCGGATCTCTCTCCTGTAAAGTCTTTTGCATTTCATGACTCACTGCACTCCTGGAAGGGCAGAAGGCCAAAGCCATAACCGGAGCTGTGCACTGACTTAGGCCTGATTTATAGCTCTCTGACTGGTGCAAAACTGGAAGGTCATATGATCGAAATTCCAGAAATAGATTTAATGCAATAAATAAAATGCCCCATGCAATGGCAAGCAGTGTGAATGTGCTGTGTTTGTGAAGAGTGTTAGTTATATGTAGACAAGATGTAGTCTTGTAGCACAGCCTTGGACACCTATTAGATGAGCAGCAAGTAACTTGTGCAGACACCTTGATTAACTACTTGTGTTGTAATAGTTGTGAACCTGAAAATTCATTTAGCATAGCTCCATTTAGCATAGCTATGTACAAACCCGATTCCAAACAAGTTGGGACACTGTACAAATTGTAAATAAAAACAGAATGCAATGAAGTGGAAGTTTCAAATTTCAATATTATAATCAGAATAGAATATAGATAACATATCAGATGTTGAAAGTGGGACATTTTGAAATGTCATTCCCAATTATTCTCATTTTGGATTTCATGAGAGCTACACATTCCAAACAAGTTGGGACAGGTAGCAATAAGAGGCCAGAAAAGTTAAATGCAACATGACTGGGTATAAAAAGAGTCTCTCAGAATGGCAGTGTCTCTCAGAAGTCTAGATGGGCAGAGGATCACTGACTCCACTAATGCTTTGGCGAAAAATATTGTTGCAATATCAGAAAGGAGTTTCTCAGAGAAAAGTTGCAAAGTTTGAAGTTACCATCATCTACAGTGCATAATATCATCCAAAGATTCAGAGAATCTGGAACAGTCTCTGTGTGTAAGGGTCAAGGCTGGAAAACCATACTGGTTGCCCATGATCTTCGGGCCCTTAGACGGCACTGCATCACACACAGGAATGCTACTGTAATGGAAATCACAATATGGGCTCAGGGAAACTTCCAGAAGACACTGTCGGTGAACCCAATCCACCGTGCCATTCGCTGTTGCCGGCTAAAACTCTATAGGTCAAAAAAGAAGCCATATCTAAACATGATCCAGAAGCGCAGGCGTGTTGTCTGG
>JBBIGC010066569.1:0-10852 GCA_037576955.1 Lepidarchus adonis
GAGAGAGAGAGAGAGAGAGAGAGAGAGAGAGAGAGAGATAGAGAGAGAGAGAGAGAGAAGGGAGAAAATGACAAAGGAAAGAGGGAATATTAAACAGAGTGAGAGAAAGAGATAAAGGTGAAGAACCGTGGGACAGTAAAGAACAAAAAACTTGAGATGAAGGGAGAAAAGGAATACAGTGATGAGAGAGAGCGAGAGAGAGAGAGAGATACTTAGAGAAGCAGAGAAAGTGTAAAAGATTAAGAAAAAGATACATCAAGAAATAATAAGAGAAAAAGAGTCAAGGGAGTGATTGGAAGAGAGAGAGAGAGAGAGAGAGAGAGAGAGAGAGAGAGAGAGAGAGACAGACAGACAGACAGACAGACAGACAGATGAAAAGAAGAAGGGAAAAAGACAAAGGAAAGAGGGAATATTAAACAGTGTGAGTGAGAGAAAAGTAAGGGAGTGGGAAAGAAAACAAGAAAAGAGTGACAGTGAATACAGTGAAGAGAGAGAGAAAAAGAGAGAAAGAAAGAGAGATACTTGTAAGAGTAAGAGTAAGTAAGAAAAAGCAAGAAAAACAGAAAAGAAAAAGAAGAAAAGAGACGTAGAGACAAACAGAAAGGGGAGAAGGGAGAAAAAAGACGGAGATAAGGGAAAGAGAGAGGATGAGAGGAATAAAGGAGAGAGGGGGACGGAAACACTTCAGTAATTGGGCTGATGGCAGTTTGCTTCACCCTTGAGCACTCGTCCCATTATTTTTCGACCCTTTGCCAAATTCGCCCCCTCGTCTGCTTATTTATGTTTCTCTTTATTTCGTGATGTGGTCGCGTGCGTGCGCTTTGTGCCTCGTGCTCGATACGTCGTCCGTATTCATGTGAAAACGCACTTTGTGTCGAGGCTGAATAGAGTGGGATTCAAAGACATCGGCAAATCTTCAGTGTGTGTAAAGCTGTGCGAATTAAAGCCACACAGTGCATTTTACTACGCTGTCATGGGAACAGGCCAAACAATAGCAAGTAGGGGGTAGGGGGTGCAGGGCAATGTTGATTTGGGGTGGGGATTTGGGGGGGTGCTAGTAGAAGCATGATGGCAGCCTCACACTTTAATGAGGCCTTTGTGCGAATACAGCGGTTTGGATGGATTTCATAGCTCCATTCCCTCCAAGGTATTGATTTAAACTCGGCCTGTAATTAGTACACACAAGGGAACGGCGTGAGCGCTGTCAGGACGTGAAAGCTAATCTTATGCAAGAGCGCTTCAACCCCACTTGTCATAATTATTCATAGTTTGTACACTGCTGTGGGGCTGGAGTGGTGACAGGCTCACATTAAGAGACTATAGCGTCTTAATACATCATAATACACTGTAAACGAATAAATAATGCATTACTTACAATTCTCTTATGCAGATAAATGCTTTATTTAGTAAACGTGTAAACACAGACGCATTTAATTCCACGGTTAAATATTCGATAAGTGACTACCGCAAATACAGCTGTAGTTTTTTTCTCTTTCACTTGTTTCTTGCCTTGAAACTGATGGAAGTTGTCGAATTTTACACTCGTTTTCCGAAATTTATGACGAAAAACCCAAAACTGAAGGCAAATGAGTGTTGTAAATAGTTAAAAGATGCCACCCGAGAAATCCTCCGAGCATGGCTACAGCAAAGTCTGCAAGGACCCAAGAAACTGAAGAAAATTTGGAGCTTTGGGGGAGCACCAGTGACTTTTTGATGTTTCCAGTGACATGTACAACAACCATTGGTGGAGGCGGCAAAAACTGCTGATTCAGCAATGTGAGCAAAATCTTAGAAGCCAATAGTGTTAATTAGAAGAGATGGTGTAAAGAATTTTATCATTCAATTCTTGCTCACATATAGTATTGCATCGACACTTCTTCCATGTGTTTCATGCCTAAAAATAGTGTTTCGAGCAGACATGCTCATTGGACATTGCAGGTAAAGATCTCAAAGTGTGTGGGTCCCAGTCGCTGGTCAGTCATGTAAACTAAATTACCCCTGGCTACAAAGAAACTAGTGCTGTAGTGTGACCTGTACAACAATTGGAGCACTTTAGCCACTTCGTTACAGCCTGCCCCCTTCTTCAGTGCCATTAGCAGTATTTGTTAAGCAAATGTCCTAGCTACTGAAAACACTGAAAATAAAAAGAAATATAAAGAAGGGTTAGGGTTAGCATTCGCTCTCTAACAACCCATATCATTCTTTTTTTAATTTTATCGTAACATATTGTGGCAGAGCTGAGGCTTAGAGGGCGCATGCTGGTGCTGCACGGCCCCCTGGGTAATGAAAAATGAAATGTAAAAGAAGATAGCATAAAAAAAGCATAACAGAGCCTCAGGTGGGTGATTGTCTCCCTCTGGTGGACTGACAGAGGAATGACCCCATGGCGTTACAGACGTTGGTGCTTATTTGAACGAATGCTTATTTAAACTAATTCGACTTTTGTCACACTCGAAGGAACGGAACCCTGACAGAAGTCAAGGGCCCCGTATATATTATATTCTCTATTTTTGTTGACTATTTTTACTGTTATTGTGAGTGACATTAGTAAGCCATTTTGGCACCAGCTGAGGACACAATGTAAATGCCTAAAGTACAACATCAGTATTTTTCCAGGGTGCAAAAGTCCGTAAAACAGGTTTTAAACCTAAACAACCGCACTGGTGTGGAAATGATACACAAGAATAACTTGTGCGAGTTTGGGCCACAAATAGAAAGTTTTACAGGTGCAAGTGGATTGGGCCCAAGAGAGACTAAGTAGCATCCTGGCTAAGATACGTGTAAATGACTTAAATGACTTCGCTGCTACTGCTGCTGCTGGAACGGCAAGAACACCATGGGCAAGGACACTTAGTTTCGGGTAAGAGAGATTTTTTGTGCCGATGTGACCGAACCTGAACCAAACCCAAGTAACATTTTGAAATAACCTGGCCCGACCCGTTGGGTCCCATCGAGTTCCGTCTGTTATGAGTTTATGTGTGCGAATGGTGATGATTGGTTTGGCCCTCTGTCCAGGGTGAACCCTGCCTTGTTCCTATAATCAACTGTGATCGGCTCTAGCTTCCCTCTGACCCAAACTGGAAAATGAATGAATGTATAAAGACTAGGGGTGGGACAATATTGTCTATCTTGCTCACACAATACAATAATTGATAGGTAAAATCAATATTTTAATTAATAAATTTTTTCCTGCTGATTTGACTCGCCAGCGTTACTTCATGCCATCTCTGGGTGGCGGGGCTCAAACGAATACAGGAAACTTGGGTGAAACCTGAAGAGGAAGTTACCAACAGGGAGACAGCAGAGAAAGCTGGGCTGAGAGATGCCCCAGCCACATTTAAATCTAAAAGTTTTATTACATTGACAGAACAGATCGTGGATCATTTTGCACCAGACACAGTATCTTTCCCAGGCTTGTTTCATGTGGTGATAAATGAAGCCTTACAGATGAAACCTGTATATGTAGAAACATTGCTAGAGAGCTTCTTTGAAAAAGGGGGGAAGATCCGATAATTCAAGGGAGCAGAATTACGTGTCCCCTCCAATATCTTCACCAATTTTGATCAAACAAAAACGAATGTTTCATGAATGTTTAACCTAATGCGTCACGGTACACAGAGGGTAAAACAGTGCTCTCTACCCGATGCCCCACCTACCAAACACACATCACTGATGTTTGATTGGTGGAGACACAATGCGTGTTTAGAAAAAGGGCTTTTTAATTACACATAGCCAATGTGATTGGCCTTTGCCTTTTCCTGCTGCTCTATGTCAGTCAACTTTTGTTAGCGACAAAAATTCGAATAAAGTTTCACATTACGAAAGATGTTACTGTATTTATCTAACTACTTTATTATTTATATATTTTATTTTAAGATTTTATTATATTAATTGGTTGGTTGACTATAATACTCCTTTCAGTTCTCTGTTATTTATATATTTATATATATATACGTATGAAAGATATGTTCGTGTTGAAGTAAAGTTAATATACATTTATTAAACTGCCTCTGTCGCTCACTAATTGCCTTTAATATTTCAGAATTCATTAATTATTATTGTAATCAGAATAGATTTAAAACATTGTGAGTTTTTGTAAATAGCATTGCTATTATTTATGTAAATCAATACCCTGTGTTTCCGTGAATTTCCGTCTTCTTTAGATTGCAATATAGCGATTATCACTGTATAAGTATATTATTGTTATAGTGCGCCATATGTCGTGTATCATATCGTATATCCTGTGATTCCCACCCCAAAATATCAGCCCTTTGGTCAAGAAAAAGAAAGTGTACAGGAGTAATTGTGCATCCCAGCAATGTGCAGCTACATGGGTGGGGTTTCTAAAAAAGTGGCCAGTTAGGGATTAGCATCTGCCACCGCTTTGAATAACGCAAAAGATGTGGAAGTTCTGTCATGAAGCTACTGTAAGGTCAAGTAGGCAGCAGTTTCTGCTGTAACACTACATCTGTATTCTTGTTTTTCCTGACTTTTTTATTTGCATGCAAGAAAGGAAAAGAGATACACTTGTGAAATCACAAAGGCCCAAAAGAGCTTGTTCTTTATTCTGAATCTACACTGGGAAAGAACGGGAAAAAACAGAAGTGTTTATGAGAGCGGGCGGTAAAAACCGAGCCGTGGGAATAAGCCGAGTGTTTTGTCAGCCTTTTGATTTGACACATTTCCAGACGAGCATGGGAGCGAGTGAGTCACCTGTTCTTCTGCCGTTCTCCGTCATCCGCCTTTATGATGTCTTCTCTGGGACACGTGTGAACAAAATAAACAAATAAATAAATAAACACAGACAATACTACAAACAACCCACAGCTATTCTGTGATGGAACAGCTGTGGTCCAGGATCTTCCCCAAAATGTCGGCTAATAAAATACACAGAATAAATATTTAATCTCTCAACGGGGGATGGAGGGGGTTATTTTTTTATGCTTTCTGTATGAAATGTGTGCCGATGGTTCTGGAGGCTCCACTTCTTACCTAGATTCGTGTGTCGTGATGCTCAGAGGCCAAAAAGACAAGTGAGGCCAAGATTTGACCTACGTCTTATGTCCTAGCGGCTATTTTGAGGCTTTTCCTGACCTGTGTTTTAGACACCAGTCCCATGGCAGGGAAGCTGGAGCCGATCCCAGATGGCTATGGGCACAAAGACGCCAATCCACCATGGGGCAACAAAGAGACTTACAACCAATCACACTTGGGCAATTGAGAATAACCAGTCAACCTATATCATGCGCCTTTGAACTGTGGGAGGAAACCAGAGCACAAACTCCACACAGAAAGACACTCTGGAATCAAACGCAGGACCTTAGCAACACAGCTAACCTCTGCATCACTGTTAGGACATCATTAACCATAATTAAGTGCATCTCCAGCTGTTCAGACAGAAAAAACGATATGTTAAGTTATATACTGAGCAACAAATTGCATAAGGTTTCTCTTATCATCTCCAAAGAAAAGCACAACTTTGCACAACCATGTTCATTCCTTCACACCAACAGTCATTGCTTACAACAAGACAGCAGTTTGTGTTATTGTCATCATGTAGAAAAGTTAAAGAATGTGAGCAGCCGCACAAACCCCCAACCCCACAACCAATAACCCCACTTCCTCAGTTCAGGTGTGCAGTCTACTATTAGTGCTCCAGGTGTGTGCATTCAATATCGACGTTTACCGTATTTCCCTAACGATAGCTGCAGCTTATACATTGATTTTGAAAACCTTGCATTGGGTGCGGCTTGTTTAAATGGTATGGTCTATCTAAAAACATCAAAACACATTCACTAAAAGTATAATTCAAATACAAAAAGACGACATCACCAAATGATTAGTTGAATTTAAATGTATTGTTTATTGCAGCAATGAACAGTTTAAAAACAATGCACAGCAAAGATAGATTAGTGACGGGTCAGTATAAAACGCAGAAAGAGCCATTGCTTCCCTTCACTTTTCACTCGAAACTGGCCGGAACTAGCATCGGTTAGCAGTTAGCCTAGCCGTCATGCTAGTCCTCTATGAACCAAAATCCGCAGACTCTCTGTGTATTGTAAAATAAAAGCGGCTGTAGAGCTGATCTCGTCTAATTGCAGCTTATGATTAGCTTTACTAAGTATAACCTCACAATCTGATTGTCACATTCTGGCAAATATGACAAATTAATTTAAAAATAAAGTTCTCTCACTTAAATGGCGCTGTAGTACAGCGATGTCAATCATCCGTCTTCATGTAAATTCTTCAGTATAAAATTAGCAACACTGAAATGCAAAAATGATTAGGCTTACCTTTCTTCAAATCAGGTCTGTAAAACGTTGTCAATTGTGACATATGCTGCTTTGCCTTCCTTAATATCTCAGATATTGTAGATGTTGTGTGGAGCTTAAATTCTACAGTGTAGTTCTTGATATCGGAAATTCCAATATCAATTTAATTGTACAGTATAATTACTACCAGTATTGAGCTACAAAATACTCAAAATATGCTTTTACTTCAGGCCGGTAAATTCAGTTACACTGCGGCTAATATAATGGGACAGATTATTCTAGAGATTTAAAACATAAATGAGCTTTTTCTGAGCCTTATAGAATGGGCTGGATTATAAAGTAGGGCGGCTTATCGTTGGGAAAATATAGGTTAAATTCAAAGGATAAAATTCCCACTCATTGTTCACAGTGTGTGTCATCACAGTCTATCTTTCATTATAATGTACTTTAGCAAAATGTTAAATAACCCAAACTTAAAAAGTTAATCTTAAGAAGGAACTAAGGAGCATTGACGGCTGCATTAAGTGGCACCAGCAGGAGGAGCACCATTGTGGCTAAGAGGGAAGTATACATTTACCCGGGTGTAATATTCTACAAAATGTGTCTCAGACCTGAAGTGGTTTGATCAATTAGCTTTAGCGCTTTTTATTTGAAGAACAGTGTGAAATTTTAATGAGGAAGGGACTAGTACAAATGGTTCAAGGTTCGTTAGAATATGATCCCTGCGCTCCATTCAGTGACCTGGCTTGTTTTTACTGACTGGGAAAGTGGTGTCAGTATTTTTGTCACTTTAACGCAAAGCTGAACTTTGCCTCATTCAAACAGTGACTGTGAAAGCATCTCTGCTGCTTTGTCCCAAAATCTAGCTAATGAGAAGAATGTTCCGGACTTCCTTCCAACATAAGCACAGAACTTTAACCTGATGAGCTGAGCGTGAGTTACAAGCCAGGTCCATGAGGTCTCTTCTGAAGGCACATACAACAGGACATCAGCCACATCAACCTAGAGGCCAACTGAACCTGATTGTAACCAGCGTTCAGGAGTTCAGGATTGAACAAATAAGAAAAATCATGCAGGAGACAATGCATGTCCGTTCTTTGGTGGGGAGAGGAGGCCTTATGGTCAGGACTTTGCCCTTGTGACCAGATGGTTACAGGTTCTAGACCAGGTACCACGTTGGAACCCTTGAGCACACTTCTCCCTGCTGTTGGTAGCTTTCCTCCGTTCCACAATGACAAATAATCCCTTTCACTTTATACATGGAGAAGGGAAGAGTTACTCCAAACTCCAGCAAAAGCATTTCTTTTCAGCAAAGTGACATTGAATCAGTGTCAATATGGCAGCATTTTCATCTCTTTTGATTGATGATTTAATATCAAATAAAAAGAAAAGCTGTCTGGGGTTCTCATTTTTTCTTCCCTCATTTTTCTATACTCTATACTTATTTTCTCTCTTTCTTTTTCTTCTCTACTTCATTTTTCTTTACATTTTCTTCCTTCATTTCTTTTCTTCCTTCCTTTAACTTTTCTCCTTCACTTTTCTTACTTTCTTCCTTCCTTTCCTTCTCTTCCCTCCATTTCTTTCTTTCTTTCTTTCTTTCTTTCTTTCTTTCTTTCTTTCTTTCTTTCTTTCTTTTTGTTGATTTCTTACTTTTCTTTCTTTCTTTCTTTCTTTCTTTCTTTCTTTCTTTCTTTCTTTCTTTCTTTCTTTCTGATCTAATTTTTTCTTTCCTCCTACCATCTTCGTTTTTTCTTTCTCTTCCCTCATTTTTCTATACTCCTTTTATTTTCTCTTTCTTTCTTTTTCTTCTCTACTTCATTTTTCTTTTCTTTTTTCCTTCCTTCCTTTCTTTATCTTCTCTCCTTCACTTTTCATACTTTCTTCCTTCCTTCCCCTTTCTTTCCTCTATTTTGTTCTTTCTTTCTTTCTTTCTTTCTTTCTTTCTTTCTTTCTTTCTTTCTTTCTTTCTTTTTCTTCCATTTTTTTCTTCACTTTTGACATTTTAAAGGGATGAAAGAATGAATGAAATTCACACAGAAAAACAGATCTGTAGCTCAAATCCATTGACTATATAATCTCACTAACAAACCTCTTTAACATCTGTAAGCAGGATTATTGTGGATGAGGGCCAGGAGGCCTGGACACTGCAGTGCGCTCTGAGTGAGTATCTCTCATTAGAGTGGCTCTCTCACTCTTACACACCCTTATTTAGCCGGATTAGTGCGGCTTGTGTCACCTGCATAGAGCAAAACAAGAGTGAAAAGTATGTAGAATATAAGTTATTCCGGTTGAACACAACAGACTGTTGAGCTGGTAACAGGTGAAGGCATCTTGACTGGGTTTACAATGAGTATCCACCAAAGGTTGGTTACTGTATATATTTAAAACTTGATCAGAGAAAAATACTGGAAATCTTTTCTTTAAACTTTCATCTGTTACATAACAGTTCAATCACACATTCTTTTTTTAAACATTTTTTTTTAAACATTTTATAACGTTCCCGAGCGTAGAGCAGGACAGAAATGCAGGGAGGATGACTTTTAGAGCTTTAATAAACATACACATACAATGTAACCTTGGTTGGTCAAACGTTTCCTGTAGGTCTTCATCAGGTTTGCACACACTGTAGCTGGTGTTTTGGTCCAGTCTTCCAAGCAGATCTTCTCAGGAGCTGTGATGTTTTGGGGCTGTTGCTGGGCAACACAGACTTTAAACTCCTTCCACAGATTCTCTATTGGATTGAGGTCCGGAGACTGGCTAGAACACTCCAGAACCTTGAAATGCTTTTTATGTAGTCACTCCTTCATTGCCTGGGTTGTGTGTTTGGGATCATTGTTATGCTGGAAGATGCAGCCATGTTTCATCTTCAATGCCCTCAATGATGGAAGGAAGTTTTTACCCCATGCTTCACAGTGGGTGTGGTGTTCTTGGGATGCAACTCAACATTCTTCTCCCTCCAAACACGGCGAGTGGCGATTATACCAAAAAGTTCCATTTTGGTCTCATCTGACCACATGACATTCTCCCAATCCTCCACTAGATCATCCAGATGGTCTCTGGCAAAGTTTAGATGGGCCTGGACATGTGCTGCTTAATCAGGATTTTAATCCATGACGATGTAGTGTGTTACTAATAGTGACCTTTGTTACTCTGGTCCCAGCATCTTCAGGTCATTGACCTGTTCCCCCTCATGTAGTTCTGGGTTGTTTCCTCACCGTTCTCAAGATCATTTGTACCCATGAGGTGAGATCTTGCATGGAGCGCCAGGTCGAGGGAGATTGTCAGTGATCTTGTATTTATTCCATTTTCTAATAATTGCCCCAACAGTTGATCTGTTGTAGATCGGCTCATCCCAGTCTTGTGCAGGTGAACAATCTTGTCCCTGGTGTCGTTAGACAGCTCTCTGGTCTTGGCCATGGTGGAGGTTGGAGTCTGACTGTTTGAGGTTGTGGACATTGTTTGTAGGAGCTAAGCACTTATTTTCTGCACCATTATACAAATAAAATTTTCATTCAAAATTTCACTTCATTCTTTTTTGCTGTCACCTCCTTCATTTAATTTTCTTTCTTTCTTTCTTTCTTTCTTTCTTTCTTTCTTTCTTTCTTTCTTTCTTTCTTTCTTTCTTTTTATTTTCTCTTCTAATTTTCATTTGATCATTTTCTTTTCATTTTCTTTATCTTTCTTTTATTTATTCTTTCTCTCCCATCATTTCATTTTTTTCTTCACTCAATCTTTCTTTCTCTTCCCTTTTTTTCAATTTCTTTCTTTCAGTTTTTTTCATTCATTGTTTTTGCTGTCACCTCCTTCATTTCATTTTCTTTCTTTCTGTTTCCTCCAATCTTTTTTCTTTCATTAATTTTCTTTTTATTTTCTCTTCTAATTTTAAATTTTCGTTCTTTCTTTCTTTTTATTTTCATTTTCATTTCATTTACAATAGGTGCACGTTTATAATTTGTTCAATTATTCAATTATTCTAACCAACTAGTGCTTTATATTAAGCTGAGTGTTTATTTTAGTCAGTAGAAGCTTTCACAGTGAATAGTGAATATGTGATGGTGCAGGTGAGTCTGAGAACCTCTGAGCTGAGAAGAACCTGTGCTTAGTGCTGATGGAAGCTGGGTGGTGTAGAGTGATGGGACAGTTCGTGTCAGTATTTGTACGAGGAGTCCCATTGGATTGTGGGTATATATGATCGCCCCCTCACCCCAGGCTGTTATGCCACTGATCATCATTAAATGCGTTGTTTTGTTGTTTCTGCATGTTTCTCCTGCAAGCAACACAGCCATGGTATTGTGTCGCACGGCCGTTTCAGATTATCACCCCTGCATGGAGCCCAACACGTCCTCCAGAGAGCGCAACTTCTCTCCCTAAGCACTACTGTCAGTCATTAGCCTAACGATCCTGCATTTCATCACCTCCCCAGCCTTTCACACACACACACACACTGTTTCATTTCACTAGCTTTGTTGGGTTTCCAAATATACACAGAGAGAGAGAGAGAGAAGAGAGAGAGAAAGAGAGAGAGAGAGAGAGAGAGAGAGAGAGAGAGAGAGAAAGAGAGAGAGAGAGAGAGAGAGAGA
>JBBIGC010066588.1:0-10851 GCA_037576955.1 Lepidarchus adonis
TATATATATTTTTTATTTTTTTTTTTTTATTTTTTTTTCCCCAATTTCTACCAAAAAAGCATTTGTGGGCAAAACACATAAAGGGCATACTTGCATACTATGAACAAAGACAAGACAATATATAAGACAAGAACGTAATATAAATTATTGATTGACAACTTTAATCAGAATGAGCTCTAAAGCACATTATTCTTCTTAATTTTCTGGATGTCAGCACCCACCAGGTTCCTGTTGGTTTCTATTTAGATAAAAGCTTGAAAATATAATGCATTTAGTATTCCCAGCGGTCATGAGAAGATACAGATTGAAGAGTCAATGCAAAGGCACAATGACAGGGACCCAATTGTTTTTGCAGTATATTGACTACCCTGACATTGGGTTCAGAAGCACCTTTTTAAAGCACTAGTGAATATCTAAATGAGAATCTATTGCATGTACGCAAGACTGGGTCAAAGTTGCTCTGTTGCATTTGATCACTGCGTGGATCAGACCATCAGGAGGATGCAATTTTCCCTCTGTGCTCCTCTGTCATGCCCATCAAATGAATGGCATCCAATCAGGGCTGACAGGGTTTGCCCTATCATGCCACCCCTGTCTGTGCTGGAATGGAGGTCCAAAGCAAAATTAATTCTGTTTTTCCTCCTGGGCTTTGCTTTCTTACCGTATGAGGCACCGGCTGTAACCTTGGTAACCCGTCTGCTGCCGCCGTCGTTTTTCTCCTTTCAGACACTAGGAAGATTGACCTGCCAGCCTTTATCTGAGAATTAATTCCTTTATGCAGCCTCTTTAAGCTGTGAGAGCATCACATTGGCCAATTGTGATAGAAACACACTTAAGCAGGGGACATTAACTTGAGGTATGTTCATGATGTTAATGCAGACAGGAGGATATGAGGTGAAAAGGAAAAAGCTTTCTCAGAATCATTGACTGCCTTCGGTCTGTTTCATGATGGAGTGTCAGAACGATTGGCAGTAGAAAAAAGAGTGTGACTATCAGATGTTTGTGCACTGGCGTCTGGCAGCCTCTGTGAGAGCCATATAAAAGTCGTTTAATCAATATCTACTTTGCCTTAGATAAATTCTCAGTCCAAAGCTCTATAAAGCTCCAGCTGTGGTTGTGCTGCTCTTAAGACCTCAGTGTACTTTGAGACTTGCAAATATGTGTGTTTCTAACTGAACTACTAAATTCTAGTTTCGCAGTACAGTGATGTACAGGAGTGACTATTCTCATTAAATCAATCTCTTAATATATTGTTGCAGAGCATTTTTATTCAAATGCAATTGCTTGCTAGAATGTTAGTCAGTTATGCTCTCCTCAATGTCTGGTCCTTGAAGCTGTAGTCAAAACATGTCTGGTCCACTTTTAGTCTAAAATGTATTGACACTTCTGGGAAGCGAGGCACACATTACACTGCAGCATCTGCGTGAGATAAATATACTTGAGTAAAACATGTTGTCAGAGAACTCAAATGATGACTGAATGTTGCACCACTATATAAGTAGATAGGGGTCCAAGCACTAATTGATTTTTTTTATATAATTGGTTCTTAAATTGGCCCTTAGCAGCCCCCAATTGATGTTGCCACATAGGTTGAGGCAAACATCTGGGCTAGCTAGTAGATTCCTGAAGATCAATCTGAGAATTATCTTCTTTCATGTAATTTTGTTGAGAATTTTGCAATGATCCTCATATAAATAATAAGCTTCCAGTTGAGTGA
The DNA here is from genome assembly GCA_037576955.1 of Lepidarchus adonis. Classification (NCBI taxonomy): domain Eukaryota; kingdom Metazoa; phylum Chordata; class Actinopteri; order Characiformes; family Lepidarchidae; genus Lepidarchus; species Lepidarchus adonis. The sequence goes on from JBBIGC010066588.1 coordinate 1,718, forward strand.
ATGTTGGCCTGTCTGACTTCTGCTGCTCCCTGGATTGAGTGATTGATTCATTGAGCTCCCTGTTTAATGATGTTTGTATTTTAAATTTGATTGTTATTACCTAGTTTTCTTTTAAATGGAGTCATAATTAACTTTGTAGTAGGTCTCTCCCTATTTCACACTTGCTATTCCACCATGGGTTTTAAGTGTGAAGGCAAATGTGCACTTAGTTGTGATCATATAAAGACTGTTACTCATCAGACAAGCAGATTGTCAAATACCCCATAGTCAAAGTACTTGACCACATGAAATGCAAGGCAGTGGGTTGGTTAGTGTGCCATAACCAGAAAGAGCTTGGAATTCTTCTCTCATTATGAGAATGCAGTCATTTGCATTCTTCAGGGTCCAGTTCCTACGGGTGGTGCATGGCGCAGCTGCGTTTGGAATCTTTGCAGGGGTTACATGTGTGCTCCATATGCAGAACACAATAGTCTAAGGTAACACTGACTTTTTATACAGAACTTTATATCCTGTTCCTGTTAGCTTATTGACTTACCATGATAATATCACCACTGATATTGTGATGTGAAAAAAGAACAAATAAATAAAGTTCTTATCTGTGTTCTTTTCTTTATCTTGTAGAGAAAGTCCTTATCAGGAGAGCTTAACTGTACTTTGTTCTGGGAATAAGAAACCACTGCATACAACTTATCTCATGAAAATGTGAGATAAGACTAGGTTTTTTTCAACTCTAAATATCTATTGTTTTATGTACCAACAACAGCCATCCTTTATCTTAACATGATCATTTTTCAACATGATTGTTTCTATAACTTGTAAAATAAATCAGGCTGTATTTATTACTGTGCTTTTATACATGCATGTTATCTACTGTAATCATTCATAAAGCAGGTAAACCCAAATTCAGCCTGAGAACTTTCTGCATCTGACTTAACCCAAACCACGTTCAAGTATTGATTCAAAAACTTAAGAAAATGGTGTTAGAAACCTACTCAAGTGTACCAATCATCATCCAGCATGAAAAATAAAATAGCTATCAACAATAAACCAGTATAAGCAGTCCTTTGCTGTTGAGTTTGGGTGAATATTTCAAGCTGTAAGATAGAAGCTGAAAGACTCCATCTTCAAAATTAATGCTCTAGGCTTATTAGATGGATAAATAAAACATTTATAACACAAATATAATTAAATTATGTTTCTGCAGCTTGTTTTGCACATATCCACTGTACAAGTCAAATGTACATTTCTTTGAAACATCAAACATGTTACTATGTAGGGGGTTTTGGGGTTGTTGTTTTTTCCAAAATAATAGTCCTTTAAGATATTTCTGGTTCAGTCTGGACAAAATACAACAGTAATTATCTTAGTTTTTTTTTTACTGGTTGTAAAACAACTTAAGAGACATAGATGTTCAATACACACAAATGTAAGGAAAGACATAGCCTTGTGAATTAGCTAAACAGAAACTCTCAGCTCAGTCAACCTGTGACATCTGTTTAATTATAGAATTAATTAGCCCTGTAACTCAGCACACTTCAGGAGAACAACATTGGCACATACCCTAATTAACATTAGGCCACTGCATTTTAAAAAAGCTTAGCATGATTCCTACCAAGTCACCAGATAATGCTGTTCTTCCCCTTGAAACCCCTAGCCCCAGTAGTCTTACTCTGCTTTTAAAGTGAATTTAGATTTGATCTTCACAACCCAAACAATCATCAATGTGCTGATAGATGTATAAACTACAAGTTCAGTCTTGCTGTAAAATATTCTCAAAGCTTCTTATTCAAAGTGGCATCGTACTAACAACCATGAGGCAACCAGTTGAACAAAAAAAAAACCTTTTACCGAGAAACTAAATGCTGTGACACATGAGAACTCTGAGAGAAGGGTGTCTGTCCAGCCAGAGAAGCCAGGTCCAAAATAAGTCACGTCTTCCCCTCCAACCCAACAAGCCAATTTTATAACTCACCAAAATGTTCCCTTACTGGAAATATGAGCCAGCCTTTAGGTTACTGGAGTGGCATGTATGGGGAGACCTTTATCTCATAAGCCTTCTCTAGTGACTATGTTTCTAAAGCCCTGAGATCTCACAGTGTACTGGATAAACAGTTGCTACCTGAAAGCCTTAGGCTGTGCAGAGGTAGCAAGTCTATAGAATGTACAGTAGAGTACCAGCTATCTAGTCCTGAGTTGCTGCTTAACTCATCATTGGTTAAACTTTTCTAAAGTAGAAAAGTAAACAAACAAACACACAGACATACCATAATGATCCCTTCTTAGTTCCCCATCACATGCACACTTTTATAATACTTCTTCAAACACTTAAATTGTTTCTCCCTTGAAGCTCATTAAAATGAGCAAAAAGCTAAACTTCAGGTCCCTGTTTTATCTGTGCTTGCAGGTTTAGAAAATGATAATACTGTGTTTGTAGACAACAGATTTTATCCCTGTTGAACAGCTAGGAGATTCATTCATGAATCAGACACTCTACAGATGCTCTACATCATCCCCATCGAAATACTGAAGTGTAAGTCTTTTGTAAGAACTGTTTCATCCATCCATCCAGTTCAGTTCCATCTATTTATAGAATTTATGCCAAGAAACATTGAAGTTGTTTTGGTCTTCCATTTACACTTGAAGTTGTTTTTTATCACCCAGCTTTTTTTACTATTATAAACATGAAGCACAAATAAATATAGTTGTATGCAATATATATTACATTCAGCAATTAAACAATAATTGTGCACCAGAATGAGCAGTCATGTGTTCTCTGTACCCAATGCATATTCATTATCGCTTAGAAAATCAACAAAACATAGTTTGCCTTGAGCACACAAACATTTACTTACAAGTGTACTTTTTTTCATCAATGTGTTAGCGTGTTATTGCTTAATGAGCTTCAGCCATTCTGTGAGACACTTAAAGAATTTATGAGTTCCAGATATTTGTCTTTTGTAAATATTACTCACTAATAATAAAAGTGTTCTTAAGTTTTATGATATGGAAAAGTAAACATGGTGTGGCTTTTTGAGGCTGTCTAGCACCTGTTTCTTTGTTCCTTATTTCAGTTCATCAATGTGTCATTAACCACTGTGTGCCTGTTCATACTGTATGCAGACTGTTTGTTTTACTATCAGATTATATCCTGCTTTGTATTTCTGTATGGATGCACCACTGGATATTTTAAAGAACTAAAAAAAAACCACCGCATTACATTTATTTTTAAACATTTACTGCTAATTAAAACTGGTAATTTTACTGATCTATTTATCTGGTTCATTACTTTCCTTTAAATTATGTTCAAATGTCCTCAGATAAGGTATGTAACGTATAAAAATCTGCAGTCATGAGGAATGAGAAAACTGAGACTTTAGAGCAAGTGCAACAACAGTAATCACCTATGGTCGGGTGACCCTAATCAAGCTGTTCTAGAAAAGCAATTATAATCGAGGTGTAAGCTTGCGCATGTGTATCACTGAGGGGATTTAGTTCACCCAAACAAGACGACAAGAAAATACTGCAATTCATTCCCTCATTCCACTGATTGCAAATTACTTTCTGTTTTTGCCCTGACCACTTAAGACATTGAAAGATGGTCAAAATGTAATTCATTTTACAAATGAGTAGTTTTTCCTGTTTGAAAATCATTTACTACAAAAAAGTGTGACAAAATCCCTTTGTTTAGTTATGGAGAAACTACTTTTACTCCTTCCAGCCCTGCATGTTTTGAAATATGCCCTTTGCTTCTGTCACTGGTGATGATCTATGCCACAAAGTCAAGGGTAAGTATTACAGTAAGAGATAGTAAAACCAACACAGTCTATTACTCATCAAGACATACGACTGATTCAATGTTGTAATGGCTTTGATTTTTGATTGCTTTGATATTACATATCCTTTTAAGCCCCTTTCCCTCAAATTAGCTTTTTAGATATCCAGTCCTTTGTTGTTGTCTCTTTTCTCAGGAAGTTTCTTAACTGGGTAAAATGACCCATAAGTAAATTCTAAAAATTAAAGTACAGGAACTTCAAGGTGCTTTCTTTCCCATCTCCTTTAGCACAGTATACACGGGAGCGACCCTTAACAAAGGAAAGGGGAAAATGGCATCCCACAAATCCTTGCTGCAGCAACATTTAAAGCTATAGACCAAATGGCCATAAAAAAACAAATGGTCACCATAACTCACAAGAGATGCAGATCATCATGTATGCTACTGTTGCCTATTAAACATCTATCTTATGCCATTTTGTTTCATCTTTGTAACTGTAGCTAGTATTTCTTTTGCATTTCAACCCCAACCTTGGTAACAAAGTAATACATTTCACTGAGTTGTCCACATGTATCTAGCCTGCATAAAACAACACATTGAGTATTTAATATGCACTTTTTGAAATCCATTTAAATTGTAGTTTCACCACAGCAGACCCAAGTACGGAGGCTGAGATTAGCAAATCCAACCGCCCCCTATTGCTCATAACCATCGTCTATGGACATGTTGCGTATAAAAAGTGAAAGGGACTACACTGGTCATTTTTGACAATACGGAGAGGTGGCGTGTGTGGGTTGAGTACTTGTCTAAGGAAACATATTTGTCGATTGAGGCTGGAGACTTTGTGGTGTTCTTGGAGAAAGTGAAAGTTATAAGGGTGGTGGGAACAAATGTTACAGATCATTCAAAGAGAAGTGGGGATAAACTGGCCCTTGACAAAAAAAAATGTCAGGGGCAAACTTACTTTCTCATGTGGTTGCTGTATTATAATAATAAGCACAGAGTTTAATAAACCTGGAGTTAATATCATACACCTTATGCCTTACTTACCTTTTTATCTACATGACCAAACAGGTAAAATAAAATAATGGAAATTCTTTGATCAAAACTACCAAAGGCCTGTTGCACATGTGTCACAGCTGGAGACTAATACAAATATTCATAAATTATAATCCCAAATTATTTATCAGATGGATTTCTGTAGCAAAACAACACGTGAACATATCACTAGTGTGAACATACAGTTGTGTAATATTTCATTCTATTAAGACCTTTTTGAACAGCTTGGCATAGCAGCATCCATGCTGATATGTCTCTCACATAGTAAGGTCTCACAGCTGTTTTATGCGCTCCAGTGTCAGATATCAGTGTCAGGAAACAACATTGTGTGCTGACAAAGTGCTAACTTACACTGACCTTATAAACAGTAGCCAGTGCCAGTGTCAAGGGCCATGGGTTCCTTTTAACAACAAGTTCAGCAGTGGTACAAAATGTTTTAGGCGTGACAAAATAAGATTTTAGAACAGTTTGTATTTATTGGTTTAAAATCTGCCACAACAAACCACATTTATATATTTTTTGCACAATTAAAACAGCCAAATAAACATTAAAATCTGCTGTGTTTTCTGTAAGGTTACCTTTTTAGGTCTGTACTTTTAACAAAACACATCAGTTTATGAGGGCTCCCACAATACTGACTGCACTCTTAAAAATAAAAGGATTGTTAGAAGCAATGCCATAGAAGAATCATTGTTGGTTGCCTAAAGGATATTTCAGTTGATGGTTCCTTATAAGATTGTATAAATTTGAAGGACCTCTTAAATGACCTTTAAACCTTTAATGCAGACTTCCATTACTTGAGGATAATTAAGTTTGCCCTGTAGTTACTGAATAATTAGCCTTGAAGGATCCTTTTATTAGAAGTAATGAAAAGAACCTTCACCTAATGCAAATGTCCTAAAACCATTAAAGGTTTTTCTTAGTAAGATAGGTCCAAGCTAAGAATCATTTAGGAACCTTCTTATTTCAGAGTGTATTTGCATGTGTGCAGTCATGGCAAAGCTTGTTGTGTGTACTTTTCTTCTATTGGCCTAGTACCTCTATCTCAGCCTGCCAGGCACACATGATTGATGCTTATGAAATCCCGTTTTTCCTCCCTGTAGAGAACGTTCTATTGTGTTCTTCTCCCTGCAATCAGACCATTACCCTCACCACTGAAGTGCGCTGTAGTTTCCTGACAAGCTTCTGGGTAAGGTAGCTGTTTTCCTGTAGTTGAGAAATCACTAGAAGTTTTTGGAGTACACAAACCTGGCGACATTATTCCATCAGCTTGAGTGGCTCAGGTTAATAGGAATGCTAATGTGTCTAAGGGAGATTTTTTGTCTCTGAAACTGCTATATTTGATTTAGGCTCAAGCCTGTTTCAGAAGCCTTCACAATGGAATCAGAGTCCGACAAGAGCGATCAATAAGGACTCGGGGCATTACTGTCCTCATTTTCCTCCTATTCAAAACTTCACAAAGACTTTACTATGATTCAAGGCAGTAAAAAGGTGATCATTAACAAAAGGTAAGCAGGATCAATGTACCCACAGAACCTTGTCTCACGGTTTCCAGTGAACTCTTCTAACAGGCTGAAAATGGCTTTGTTCATAATAAAAGAGTCTAGCTGGAATATCTTGTCTGGTTCCATTTATGAAAGAAAATGCATGGAAACAGCGCTCCAAGGACTTCAGGAGCATCGGCCACAATGTTTTTTTCTGCTGACAAATCCAAAAATATCCTTCTTGATTACAGAATATTGACCGTCCTGCTAAAGGCTCCGGAGATAACGTATTGAATAGTCCCTCCTGCATCAAGTGTCCTAGCCGCATACAGGTGTTCTGCTGTGGAGGTTATAGAAAGGTGCCTGGTTCTTTCCTTTGCCCTTTCTCCTCCTTTTCATATTTGATTCTTTAAACTTTTTTTTGCTCCTTCATTGTGTCCAGCAAGCTTCCTGAAAATCCAGCACACCACCTGTACACACAGCTGTAGCATCTAGTCTTCTTCACAAGGGTATTGTGGATTTAAAAATGTATTGATAAAAATGCTGGTTTGTCAACACATGGACATGTGTTTGTGGGCATGGATTATTTTTCCCACATGACCGAGAATCATTCTAACATGAATGCTCGTAAGCAGGAACTCCTGGCGGCTTGTAAAGCCCAGAATGTGAGCTGACAGCATTGATTAGCCTCACTTCCATCTTGCCAACCATTGACAAGACTGACTGAAGTCCCTAATAAGAGCATCGTCTATTGTTTGACACATGATTTCATCAGAGTGTATTCAGTCCATCAGAGCATTCTCAGTTTTGTTCATGTGTTGCTATGCAATACTGGGGTCATGCTGTTCTTATGGAAATTGTGGTTTTTTTCATATATAGCTAAATGTTATTATGAATGTAGCCTCTTCCACTGGATATTACTTTTGTACCAACTAGTAACAAGAATCTGATTGTTTGATTCACTGCTGTTTCTGCTTCTACAGTGTGTGTTCTCTATTATAATATGCAGGGGGATTGGATTGGTGGGTGAGATGAGGGGCAGGGTTAGTAGTGCAGTGTGTGCGTGCATGTGTGTGCATGCGTCCATGCATGTGTGCAGGGAAGGGAGAAAGAAATGTTTTACTCAGCTAATTCATCACGAACTGTTATTGCTGTGATATTTATGTTTTATTCACTGTTAGTGTTGAATAAGAGTTCATGTGGATTGCTGGGTGAGACGGGGGGTTAATAGTGCACTGTGCTAAGGCACCGTCAGTGTGGTTTTGCCATAAGTCACCTCTCCACAGTTTACTGCTGTGGTGTATGTTGAAGCATTAAAAAGAGCATTACTATCTAGAGCAACGTCTCCTAAATGCTTTACTGTAATATGAGACCATTCATGTACAGTATGATGCTGGCTGTTAATAAAGCACAGTGCTTTTTAATAAAGCCCCTGCTTGTCTACACTAACATTTTTAGGTGCTCCTACCTTTTGGGTCATTTTACCAAAAACCTGCATATATGTTTCATGTTCCTTTGTAATTACAAGTTATATTTGGACAGCTGAAGCACAATTTAACAGCTGCCATCTATGCCATTCATGGAAAGAGACCATCTATGATTTGGGTGCTGGATCATTCTGAGCACTGCATGAAGGTGTCAGGTGCTTTGCTGAGCTGTGTACAGTCATCATTCTTACTGCTGGGATGAGAATAGTCTGCCAACCAAATGAATCCAACCAGCAATTGGTACAAAACATTGACCATTAATAAATGGCTAGAGAATTACATGCACTAATTGTACAAAATGTGAAATGCATACTCACAAAGTGTACACTGATTAGCAAGTGTAGATAGACCTACTCACATATGACCTCTATTCGTCCAGACATTGCAAATTGTATTGTGCTTTCTTCTGCTGTTGAGAGAGAGTTTGTTCTATAATCTTTAAGCACTAATCAGTTCCAGCAGAGGTGCAATGATATTAGAGGTTGAGTTTAATGGTGCTGAAGCTATGGGCATTATGACCCACTGTGTGGGAGCATATGACTTATCCCTTCAGGCGGAAGATGAAGCAGGGAGCAGGGATCTGTGTGATGGAGTCTCAATGGTGACCGTAGGCCATGAACTGCTGATGGCAGAACAAGCTGATTGCGCATGGAGCTAAAGGACAGGGGGGACATGGGGAATGCTCTCTACTAATGGATGAGTGAAGTGGGTTTGTTCCTTTTATCTGCACCAACGTTGAACTGAATGATCACCTGGATCAAATTCAGCTCCATAAGAGGAAATATAACTCTGAGTACATTTAACCTTTATCACTATGGGCTCTGGTGAACACATATGATACATTTAACAGTCAGCTACAGTACTTTAACCCCTTAAATGGTCATGAAGAATTTTTAGGTGTACATACTGTAAAGTTTGTTCTTGAGAATGTATGCACTTGAAAATGCTCTTGAGTATGCACCACTGTTCTTTCCAAATAAGAAAACATAGATGCATGTCAGAAACTTTGCAAAAACTGTAAGAGTATTGACAGTTTTAGAAAACTGAAGTTTCTTCTAACTGTTAATGAATGAGGGCCTTCTTCCTATGAAAAATAAATTGTCTCTTTACCAGCATCACTGCATTTTGTTGTTATTGTCAGGAGCATAGCTTTAACTTTTCTTAATCTGGGGGTTCTTCATCTGGGGGTTAAATTAGATGCTGAACTTAAGCTTGATACTCAGATTAAGGCGGTCGTTAAATCAAGCTTCTTCCAGCTGAGGCAGCTAGCTAAAATAAAGCCTATTCTTTCCCGGCAGCACTTTGAGGTAGTAATCCATGCCTTTGTTACTA
>JBBIGC010066608.1:0-10851 GCA_037576955.1 Lepidarchus adonis
CACCTGTCTAATAGAGAGCAGGTCTCCCTCATGATCAGCCATAACATTAAAACCACCTGCCTAATAGAGAGCAGGTCTCCCTCATGATCAGCCATAACATTAAAACCACCTGTCTAATAGAGAGCAGGTCCCCTCATGATCAGCCATAACATTAAAACCACCTGCCTAATAGAGAGCAGGTCCCCTCATGATCAGCCATAACATTAAGACCACCTGCCTAATAGTGAGCAGGTCCCCCTCTGATCAGCCATAACATTAAGACCACCTGCCTAATAGAGAACAGGACCCTCATGCTGTGTCTGATTCCTTTCTATCAGATCCAGGTGAAATGTCCTGTCTGTACAGACATGTCTGCAGGTCCTGACTTGGTTAGTGCAGGTTTGTGTGTACCGTACCTTCCCAACGATATTCCGCCCGACATTATATACCCCATTCTACCATTTATGTTTAAAACTCTAAGATAATCCCCATGTTATTATCTGCAGTGTTACTGAATGTACTGATCTGAAGTAGAAGAATCTAATTTCACCCCTGGAGCCTTTGCAGCTCAATACCAGTGACATTATACTGTAGTTGCGCATAAACAATCGAAATGATAAAATTAGGAACTTACTTATTTCATGCCACAACGCTAGAGCTATGCAACAGAATTTACACTCCAGGCATCATCTGTAATATCTGTGATGAAAATCTAAGCAGCACGGGTCAAAATTGACGTTTACAGATCAGATTTGAAAAAAACGTAACTCTAATATTTTTTGCATTTCAGTGTTGCTAATTTTATACTAAAGAATTTACATGTAGACAGATGATTGGCAAGATCGACTCTACAACCGCAGAGAGTCTGGGTATTTTGGCGCCTAGGCTAACTGCTAACCAATTGCTAATTCCAGCAATGCATTATGGACTATGTAGTGTGTGGAGCAGAGAACGGATGTGTGTTCCTGGTTTGTGCAGTGTGTTATTGTGGTGGTGTGGAGGGAGGGTGGTGTGTTTCTCCAGCTGTGTGGTGTGAAAGCTGTGCTATTAAACACACAGAACTGTTCTTGGCTTCTTCTGCTGTTACACCAGCCCTTAGGTGGAGGTGGAGAAGGTCCTATGGCATCTTTATTTTCCCTGCTCCTCACAGAGAGCTTTAAACTTCTCACCCCATTGCTCACTAGAGAACATCACTGTTCCAGGTAGAGATCATCTGTACAACTGGCCGTCAGTCATGACCCGGCACAGAATGGGAGAAATGTTATTGTTTGGGGTGTGATAGATTACATTTTGGTTTTTTGAGTTTGATATACTACATGTATGGGGGTGTTGTAGGAATTTTTAATTTGGGGGTGTGATAGACTACATTTTTGTGGGGAGGGGGTGATGGACTAAATGTTGTTGTTATATTGTTTGAGGGTTTGTAGTAAGGAGGGTGTGTACAGGTATTTAAGGTTTTTTTCTCCTGGATGATGAACCTGCTGTGTTTTCTCAGGTGCAGGAGTTCCTCAGTTTCAGCCCATCGCCCTGAACTCGGGCTCCCGCGTGCAGCTGCTGGAGAAAGGTTCTCTGTTGATAAAACACGTGTTGGAGGAAGACAGCGGCTACTACCTGTGCAAGGTCAGCAACGACGTGGGAGCCGACATCAGCAAGAGCATGTACCTCACTGTCAAAAGTAAGCACCCTCAACCAGCTGTGTGTGTGTGTGTGTGTGTGTGTGTGTGTGTGTGTGTGTGTGTCAGCATAGCAACACAGTGGGTGGCGCTGTTGCTTCATTGTGAGAACATTTTTACACAAAATTTTTGGAATTGAGATTGTATTTCAGCTGCACCAAATTTAATATTTAAGAGATACGAATACACAGATCAGCCATAAAATTAACACTGCTAACAGATGAAGTGAGGAATGTTGACTCTCTAGTTATTTCATTAAAGTAAAGGATATTATATTATATAGGTTAGTATCTACCAAAAGTGATCCAAGGAAAGATAACTGGTGAATCGGTCACAGGGTCATGGGCACCCAAGGCTCATTTATGCACATGGGGACTGAAGGCTCCCAGAGGAGCTCCTATTGTACAAAATGCTAATGCTGTCTCCAATAGAAAGGTGTCAGTGAGAGGAACTACTCAATATTAGACAGGTGGTCTTACAACTTACAGCACATGCCTAATATTTATTTCAAGATTCAAGATGCCTAGTTATTCAAGTACAACAAACAGTGAAATAAGCCATTTCCTCTCGGATGCATATAGTTTTGATTCTGAAATGTTTCCTGATCTGCGGCAGACAAAATGTTAAGTTAAACTAGGTTTTTAAAAAAACCTACTAAAACTATAACTAAATTGTGTTAGCAGTAATATAAAATTAAATTAAATTAAAGAAATAAAGAAGGGTAAGCAAGCTAGAATGCCAGCAATTAAATCAGTCCAGAAGAACCAAATATGCTTACAGAAGTTTCTTTGCTCATCATTTCTTGCTGAAACCCGCAGTGTAATCTGCCTCATATGTCAGTATCTGCAGTGTGTGAGTATGTGAGGGCGAGTGTGGCCGTGTACAGTGCTGTGTGTTTGTTTACAGGGATGCTGGCCTGAGCAGTGTTTGTGTGGCAGAGTCACTGTGGGTTTGGGCCTGAGGGCAGCTTTCTGCCTGGATGAGTGCTGTGTACACGCTGTTGTGCGTCTTCGTGAACTGAGTATTTGTTGAGCAACCAAAGCCTTCCCCTCCATTACCCCCCAACACAACAGTGAGCACCACTCCACTGCTCTGCTGCTCCACCACTCTGAGATGGAGCTGAGCTGAAGGGGAGAGCAGTGAATGACCTTATCAAACGCTTTTGGAGAATCAGGACCAGCATTAATGCAGTGATTCATTCAAATATCTGATTTACACCCTGCAAACTTGACTCTGACAGCCCAACATGCTATAAGTTTGCTTTGTATTGAGGCTTACAACGATCAGTCACAACTTTAGAACCAATGGCAGACAAAGTGAGTAACTGTCAGTTCTTGTCCATGTGCTGAAAGCAGGAAAAATGGTGAACAGAATAGCAGGCCTTGTCCCAGTAGTTATTACATTTACATTTTTCTGTTTACAGCATTTGACAGATACTTATTCAGAACAGCATACAGTGTGAGCAGTTGAGGATTAGGTGTTTTGCTCATGGGTTTCTCAGTCTGTCAGCTGGTTCTAGGAACTGAACCCATGACCTTTCGGTCTTTAAGACACTTCTTGAACTATTGGACCACTGCTGCCAACATACCAAAAAGGGTCCAAGAACGGACGACTGGTTCATGGACACCCAAGGCTTACCAATGCATGTGGGGAGTATCGTCAAGTCAATTTTATTTATACAGCACTTTTTACAACTGATGTTGCCACAAAGCAGCTTTACAGAGATTTTAGAATCCGGGTCCGAGCCCCAATGAGCCAATGCGACAGCGGCAAGAAAAAAAACTCCCTAATTATAGGAAGAAACCTTGAGAGGAACCAAGGCTCAGAAGGGGAACCCATCCTTCTCTGGTCGACACTGGAGAGTGATAAAAAGAGAAGAACATTTTGAATAAATAAGATCAGAAGTCCAATCCCAAAAAGGAGATCCTGTTGTACAAATGATTAGTTTTTATATATAGATGGTTTTGGGACAAAACCATTTCTCTTGGCGTGGTCCGCCATATTTAAATATTTTTAAAAAAAATACAATTTCAAAATTATGGCAAAGAATTTTCATTCTGAGTGTGTGTTTGTGTGCGTGTGCGTGTGTGTGTGTGCATGTGCGTGTGTGTTTTGGGAAGCCATAGACCTCAGTGAACATCTCAGTGTGTTTTTCTCTCATTCTTCCGTCATTTTGTTTTCTCTCTCGTCCACCCGGCTGGTTGGATGTCGCCTGCAGTATCAGGAGGGAGATGTGCTCAGCCTGTGAACAATTGTGCATGGAAAAAGGGGCAATTGCTTTGGCATGGCATCCTGCTACACACACACAAACACACACACACACACACACACACAGAAAAATACTCACTTTACTACACTCCATTGGTCAGCAGTGAGGAGGTTAGATGATAGTATGTGAGGGTGTGGAACGGGGGAGGGGTGCGGATGGCGGGGGGGTGTAGATGGCCCACTGAGGCACGGCGATGTGGCCTAGTTTCCCAGGGCGCTCCTGCGCTAGTGGCACAGCAAGTGTTGAAATGTATTCCACACACAGGAGGCTGCCTCTGCAGTTGAGGAGATATGACCACACCTCACCGGCTGCTTTTGCTGCGCCACAATGGTAATGTGGGTGCAGTCGAGCCAGCGGACCTCCTGCATCCCCCACTGTAATAACATGTAATAAATGCTATAATAAAATATCACATCTACTATAATAACATGAAATAAATGGTATTATAAAATATAAAATCTACTATAATAACATGTAATAAATGATATAACAAAACATTACATGCACTGCAATAACGTAATAAATTTTATAATAAAACAAATCATGTACTATAATAGCATGTAATAAATTCTATAATAAAACATTGCATATACTGAAATAACATGTAATGTTAGAATAAAACATCACATCTACTATAATAACATGTAAGAAATTATAGAACAAAACATTACATGCACGGTAATAGCATGTAATAAATGCTATAATAAAACATTGCATATACTGTAATAACATGTAATAAATGCTATAATAAAACATTGCATACACTGCAATAACATGTAATAAATGTTAGAATAAAGCATATCAATTGTAATAACATGTAATACATGGCATCATAAAACTTCACATCCACTGAAATAACATGTAATAAATGCTATAATAAATAATCACACTCACTGTATTAACATGTGATAAATGCTATAATAAAAGACTGGATCTATTGTAATAATATGGAATAAATGCTTTAAGAACACGATTCACACTGTAGTAATAATAATAATAATAATGTGATATTATAATAAAACATCACCCATTGTAAATACATGTAATAAATGCTGTATTACCTTGCTTACAGTGTAATAATGTCATACACATTATAACAGTATTTTCTTTGTAATTATAGTGCTATGCTATAATAATACATTCCTACTGTATTAATGTAATCGATGTCATATTACCCCTCTGTTACATGTGATAAAGATTATAAATAATCTCTTTCCCTGTAATAACAAACTAATCAGTATGATAACACATTGTTTGCACTTGTAATAAATGTTATAATAACACATTTCTCATATATTATAATCCATTGTAAATACATTATAATAATGTTTTGCTTTTTCTTCTAGATACAAGGAATCAATATTACTATAATATCACTCCCACTGTAATAACATGTACTACATATTATAATAAAACACCACTCACACTTCAATAACATGTTGTACACATTATAAAAATGCAACACTACCACTGTAATGACAAATTAGTCACAATGTAATAACAAGTTATAAACATAACATTATTTTTATTGTTATATACTACTATTTTATAATAAGACATGCCTACTGTAATAATGTAAAAACTGGTACATGTACAGTAATACAGATTATAACAATCACTTTCCCGGTAATAACAAACAAAATATTTTACTTTGTAATTTTTTACTTGTAATATATGTTATAATAACACATTTCTCACAATATAATAACATGTAAAAACATTATAATAGAACACTCCTCCTTTTCATTGCTTTATTTGAAGGAAGAGGGTGCTATAGCAACCCCCTCCCCCTCCCCCCATGACCCCTACTCCCCACTTCATATAAACAGAATACGCAGACACTGATATGAGCATGGCTAACTCTCCCCTCTGCCTATTGAAACACATGCTGTCCACACTTTCACTCCACATGATGTAAAGGGGAACCACTTGTCTTAATTAAAAGCTTGTTTGTTGCCAAGTCATCACATTCTGCTCTGCTGTCGTCTCAGTTCATGCTTTTTAACCCCTAAACTGCTGTAAACGGTGATCACGTGCTTCACTGAGCAGACTATAAAGACCAGTAAAGAGCATGCACTCACACAGCGCACACACACACAGAGTACATCCATTTAGTAGTGAGTGTGTGTGTGTTGCTCCTTGTCAATCTGTCAGTTTCTCACTCAGTATTTGTCAGTGTGCCCTGAGGGTGAGGTTATTTACATGTATGTTATGGCTGATTGGTGTATGTATGTGTGTGTGTGTGTGTGTGTGTGTGTGTGTACATTGTATGGACAAAAAGATTGGGACACCTGGACACACCAACCACAGGAAATGCATTTTAAAATCACTGGTCATCATCAAAATGTCGGTGGTCTATCTTTGCAGCTATAACAACTTCTCCTCTTATAGGAAGGCTTTCCTCAAACTTGAGGGTGTGTTTGTGGGAATGTTTCTTCCAGACACTAATGATGGACATGAAGGCCTGGCTCACATCCTCCATTCATCCCAACGGTGTTCAATAGGGTTAAGACACACAACTTTCTGTTACTCCTCTCTTAGGAAGAAGAAGACATTTGTCTATAAAATCAGCTCCTCTGCTATGGTGGGTTTTTTGCACTGAGCTATTTAGTACATGGTAACTGTGCTGGCTGGTTTACTGATGTAGCGGGATGATTGTTGGCAATATTCTGCACGTTTTCACTGAAAAAACTCAAGCGGCTTATCAGCGTGACTGGGATGTGATGTCTGTAAGTGACGCCTTAATTTATTTGGATGCTGTCATGCTGTCCGCTGCCAACATTTTTAGACACTGTAGACACACCAGTCTTTCCTCGTCTTAGCTTTCAGGAGATTTTTGTTTGTCTCATTATCTCTGTCTCTCTCTGCCTTTCTTTTCTTTACTGTTAAATATTTTTCCATTTTTCTTGAGGGTTTGTTTACTGCATTTCATATCTCTTGCTGTATGCGGTGTGTGTGCACATGCTCAGTGCAAAAAACCCTGCCACCTACTGTAGCGGATGTGCAATTACACTTTATTTTGGTACGGCAAAAAAACACATTCCCCGGGGTCGTTTTTTATACTACTCCATCTGATGCTGGAAATTATATTTGGTGATGTGAGCAAACCAAGGCCATGAAGCTCCTGGTTTACAGATTTCGTGCTGAAGTTAATGCCACAGTAATTGTGGATCTCTTATTGGACCAGCAGAGCATTGGTACTTTAGAAGGGCTTGTCTGAGTATTTCAGAAACTGCTGATCTACTGGAATTTTCACACATAACCATCTCTAGGGTTTACAGAGAATGGTCAAAAAAGCAGTTCCAGTTAGAAAATATCCAGTGAGCAGCAGTTTTGTGGACAAAAATGCTTTGTTGATGTCAGAGGTCAGAGGAGAATGAACAGACTGGTTTGAGATGATAGAAAAGCAACAGTAGCTCAAATAAATGCTCATTACATCCAAGGTATTCAGAATACCATCTCTGAATACACAACACATCAAACCTTAAAGCAGAAGGGCTACAGTAGCAGGAGACCACACATAGTGCCACTTCTGTGCGACTACAATTTGCATGTGATTTCCAAAATTGGACAAGACAAGATTTTGAGAAACGTGGCCTGACCTTATAGTCTCGAAGTCAACTGCAACATTCAGACAGTAGGGGCACAATTCAGCAAAAACAACATGAAAGCATGGATCCATCCTGCCTTGTGTAAACAGTTCAAGTTGGTGGTGGTGTATTTATATGGGGGAACACTTTGGGTACCAATTTTAGTACCAATTAAGTATTGTTTATATGTTACAGCCTACCTGTATTGTGGCTGACCATGTCCATCCCTTTATGCCTACAGTGCAACCATCTTCTGATGGCTACTTTCAAAAGATAATGCACTGTCACAAAGCTCACATCATCTCAAAATGGTCTCTTGAACAAGACAATGAGTTCACTGTACTCCAATGGCCTCCGCACTATGGAGAAGGTTTTCATCCAGGATATCCCTGTACTTGGCCACATTCATCACATTGGAACTGTATGAGACAGGTGATGAGCAGTGTCTGGTTTTCTTCAAACAAACTGCTTAGAATTAAGGCCAAAAAGTTCTATCTTGGTTTCATCAGACTATTTCCCCTTCAGGTGTTTTTTGGCAAACTCCATGCTGGCTTTTATGTGTCTTGCATAAAGCCCCGACTGGTGGAGGGCTGCAATGATTGTTGACTTACTACAACTTTCTCTCATCTCCCGACTGCATCTGGAGCTCAGCCACAGTGATCGTTGGGTTCTTCTTTACATCTCTCGCCAATGCTCTTCTCCCCTGATAGCTCAGTTTGGCCGGACGGCCAGCTCTAGGAATGGTTCTGGTCATCCCAAACATCTTCCATTTAAGAATTATGGAGGCCACTGTGCTCTTAGGATCCTTAAGTGCAGCAGAATGTTTTTTGTAACCTTGGCCAGATCTGTGCCTTGCCACAATTCTGTCTCTGAGCTCTTCAGGCAGTTCCTTTGACCTCATGATTCTTATTTGCTCTGACTTATATAGACAGGTGTGTCTTTCCTAATCAAGTCCAATCAGTATAATCAAACACAGCTGGACTCAAAAGAAGGTGTAGAACCATCTCAAGGATGATCAAAAGAAATGGACAGCACCTGAGTTAAATATAAGCGTGTCACAGCAAAGGGTCTGAATACTTAGAACCATGTGATACTTCAGTTTTAAATCTACAAAAATGTCAACAATTCCTTTTTTTCTGTCAAAATGGGCTGCTGTGTGTACATTAAAAAATGATTTTAACACTGTATAAATTGTGAAAAAAACAGAATGCAATGATGTGGAAGTTTCAAATATTATATTATATTATATTATATTATATTATATCAATATTTTAGAATACAACGTAGATGACATATCAAATGTTTAAATTGAGAAAATTTATAATTTTTAGGGAAAAAATAGTTGATTTTAAATTTCATGGCATCAACACATCTAAAAAAAAGTTGGGACAAGACCATGTTCACCACTGTGTGGAATCCCCTCTTCTTTTTATAACAGTCCCATTTCTTTCTAATACAGGCTTCTAGTTGTTCAACAGTCTTAGTTCTTCTTTGTCACATCTTCCTCTTTTTGATGCGGCAAAGATCTGGACTGTAGGACTGTCCATTTCAATACCCGGATCCTTCTCCTATATGTTTGCCGACAATGTCTTCTGGAAGTATCCCTGAGGCCATGTTGTGATTTCCATTACAGTATCATTCCTGTGTGATGCAGTGCCATCTATGGGCAGAAGATCCACTATGGTTTTCTGGCCTTGAACCTTACGCACAGAGATTGTTCCAGATTCTCTGAATCTTTGAATGATATTATGCACTGTAGATGATGGTAACTTCAAACGCTTTGCAATTTTTCTCTGAGAAACTCCTTTCTGATATTGCACCAATATTTTTCGCTGCAGCATTGGGGGAGTCGGTGATCCACTGCCCGTTTTGACACTGCCGTTTTGACACTGCCACTCTGAGAGGCTCTTTTTATACCCAGACATGTTGCCAATTGACCTAATAAGTTGCAAATTGGTCCTCCAGCTGATTCTTACATGGGCATTTAACTATTCTGGCCTCTTATTGCTACCTGTCCCAACTTTTTTGGAATGTGTAGCTCTCATGAAATCCATTTCAAAATGTCTCACTTTCAACATTTGATATGTTATCTATATTCTATTTTGATTATAATATTGAAATATTGAAACTTCCACTTCCTTGCATTCTGTTTTTATTCACAATTTGTACAGTGTCCCAACTTTTTTGGAATCAGGTTTGTACTTGTGTTGTCTTTGATCAATATTTAAATTGTTTCATGATCTGACACATTTAAGTGTGACAAACATGGACAAAAAAAAGAAATCAGGAAGATGGCAAACACTTTTTCACGCCACTGTACATTTGTGGCCAATAGTTTGGAGAATGAAAGTTTGCTCCTACAGTACATTGCTTTTAGATATTTTTGTCAGATGTTTCTGGGATATACTAAAGTATAACATTTAATGTGTTTCAAAGGTATTGACCATTAGTTCATGCAAAGAGTCAATATTTGTTGCGTGGACCCTTCTTTTTCAAGACCTTTCAATTCCCCTTGGTATGCTGTCAGTCAAATTCTGGTTCAAATCCTGACTGATGGTCCCCCATTCGTGCATAATCAATGCTTGGAGTTTGTTAGGGTTTTTGTTTGTCCACCCACTTCTTGAGGCTTGACCATATATTCAATGGGATTAAGGTCTGCCCCAAACAATCGGAACGGGGATTCATCAGAGAAAATGCCTTTACCCTCAGCGGTCTAATCCCTGTACCTTTTGCAGAATGTGAGCAGTTACTGATGCTTTCTATGCTTCTTCTCTGTCCTTCTTGACACCAGACCATCCTCTAAAAGCCTTGGCCTCACTGCGTGTGCAAATGCACTCACACCTGACTGCTATTATTCCTGAGCAAGCGTTGTCTTCTCTGTGTGTAAAAATGAGCTTCTGAAGTTCATAGATAATGCACTCAGTAACAATAACATTTAGAGAAGGTTTTTATTTTTTTCTCTCTCTTTTTTTAATACGCCTCACTTAAAATTCATCATGTCATGCAAAATAAATCAGCTCTCTCTGGTGTGTCACTGCTGCGCCGGGCTGGAGAGTGAATAAGAAATGAGACTTAAATGTTCATAGGCCTCAGCCTGACACACTCGATCATGTCAGCACACACTCCAGCCCCCAGCACATTTCACCCCACCCCACTCCAGGCCACCCCAACCCAGCCTGCTCCATGCAGCCCCAGCCTGTCCCGTCCCAACCAGCCTGCCTGCTGCTTTTAACTGGAGACACCACATTCTTCCTGCATGTGTGTACTTTACATATTGTGTGTGTGTGTGTGTGTGTGTGTGTGTGTGTGTGTGTGTGTGTGTGTGTGTGTGTGTGTGTGT
>JBBIGC010066618.1:0-10851 GCA_037576955.1 Lepidarchus adonis
TTGGTCATTTTAAAAGTAGCTCACAAGCCAAAGAAGTGTGGGCACCCCTGCAATAACTGAAGTATTTTTAAAAGCAAGTACTTCAGTACTTTCACTTAAGTAAAATCTGACTGTATGACATTCACTTGTATTGGAGTAACATTGGACTAGTGGTATCTGTACTTTCACTTAAGTACTGAATTTAGGTACTTTATCCACCTCTGGGCATTACCTTATGTGAAGCTGAGGAGGAAAAAGGAGAGCTGGCAGAAAGAGAAGAAGCTCCCAGCCAAACAAGGCACCAGCCATTTTCATGCAGCAACACGAGCAAGGGCAACTCCACAACAGCTAGACTTACGTCATCCCTTGTGTCAGCCCCTCCTTGCTGGCGCCTTGCAAACCTTTGGCCACTCCTACTGCTAATTGACCAGAGGGGGTCCCATGTGACTGTGCCCATATCGACAAGGGCAGTGCTCTGTTCGACTGAGATAGGGGTGATGTTCACCCCCCCATATATGTCACTACCTCCAACAGTGTCCCTAAAACAACCCTATTTATCGTCTGTGATGGATGCATAGGTGCATCAGGAAGCCTTTTCATGGCCCTGGGCACGATATCTGCCTCAGCATGGCAAGACCAACACCTCCAGCCAAGCATTACAAGAAACGCTGAGCCCTACAAGAAAACATAATATGCTATATTATATTTAAAAACTCATTCTCTGAGGGCCCCCTGTCAATGCTCGGCCCTTGGAATTGTCCTACCCCCCACCTCCCATGGCCCCCCTGCCTCCAACATATGCCCAACAGATTTCATCGTAACACCCACACCCTCCCTTGCACCAAACTCCAAATTGACTTTCTAATTAACTTTTCATTAAATCCGTACTGCTCCCTGTGGCTCGGAAAAGAACCATATCTGCAACACACAGTCTTCCAGCTGCCGGGGCAACTGTCGTTTACAGGAGATGCTGGCCTCTGGATGGGACGGTGGGCAAATAGGGAATTACGCTGTGCTGAGTGGGGCTAATTTGATTGCGCCGAGGCCATTTCCACCAATAATGCATTCGGCCTTGGCCGGACAGCGCAAAAGTTTGCTTATTGGGACATAAGCAAGAGCACAAAGTAATAAAGGATTCATACGATACTTTCTAGGTGCTCCCAGAAAAAACACTACAACATCAACTTCATTTGCCATTTCCACTGAATACTGACCCATGGAGCCGTTTCACTGGAGAGTATATGAGCGGTAATTTCGTTGGGAAGGGCGTAAAGGTACATATGATGTATACTGTTGTCAAGCATGGTGGGGATTGGAGCCTGAAACTCGATCAATGCACGCAAATAGAAAATTCAGCAATTCCAGCTGTCAGTCACCCGGTCGGCGGCCATAAAATAGGGAAAGCACTGATTGGTTTAGATTAGTGCTGGGAGTGCATGCGAGCTCTGCTGCCGCCGGGTTGAATATGATTATCAGGCGAAGTGTCAATCAGGCAGAGGACAGAAATCAGAGCTGGCACCAGACTCCTCCTATGGGTCCTCCCAGCATCTCACCTAGCGGCCTGGGACAATGATTAAGGATACATGCTCAAACAGGGCACTCTGTGATCTAATAACCAGAGACAGAAAACAGAGAGAGAGAGAGAGAGAGAGAGAGAGAGAGAGAGAGAGAGAGGCCCATATCATTTTTAACTCCTGTAGACCCATTGCTTCTCAAGCCCACACAGGTTCTGCAGGGTCTGAAAGTCTTTGTGTGTGTATACAGTAGGCCCTCATCTCCCGAGGGAATCACCTCAACATGTGCCTCCTGCAGGACATACGATACGGTACCTGATCCACGACAGCTTATGCGGGAAGCCCCTTTACGCAGATTCTCTAGGAGAACGAGCTCTTTTACACGTGAATGTGACCTCAGAAGCCTCGGAAATGCGGCTGCTTGTTAGTTCCCCCCCGGATCCCAAGAGACTCTCTGATGTGGGGAATTCAGGTCCAGGAAGTAAAAATCCTCCCCAGGATTTTGCTCCAGCTGCCTGGACATGTATGTTGATGAATTTGGCCTATTAGAGAAGCCAGACAAAATCCTTAGAAAGATCTGAATTTCCCATCTCTGCTGACACTAGCAATGACCCTTTATCACTGAGCCTTCTTCTGAAAGCTCCTCTAACTCCTCCACCTTGGGAATAACATCCACCCCTCAGAATGCCTTGGAATGCCTCCAGGGTCAAGCGACTCATCAAACAGTGACCAGTTTCCCTGAAGAGTTTAACAATGGCCAGTTAAACATTAACCAGGTCGACAAAAAATTAAATGTGCTGCGAATACAGAAGGTCTACATGGACTTGTGTGCAAATAGAAGGAAAAAGATGACAAAAGATGCCTGCAGATAAACATCTAGTCTAACATTACTCGTTGAACTTGCTTTGGCTGTCTACAAAGTTATCGAACTTATCTCTGTACTTTCATGTTACATACATGCCTGGAGGACAAGGCAACCGAAAGCAGGATTTCACTGCTTTTTGGCTTGAGTAGTGATTGTTGAGGGAAAACAAATCCAGCATTTGGCAATCAAACGAGTGGCTCTGCAGGCTTCCAATGGGGAGGGTTTTGCATGGGACGTGAGCCTGACTGTACAGATGGCCGTGGTCTTATTGTGAGGGAAGGATGGCTCCGTTCCTTTCTCCTCCGTTGATGTAATCTCTGGACTGCTAGGGAGAAGTTAGCACGAACGCTGATTGGGGTCCTGCTCAAACACACTTGACCCAACATATCACCTAACTACTTGGGCAGGGTGAGCAAAGAAATAGTAAAGAAAAAGTATATAGTCGTGGTTAGTCACAAAAGTCGCACACTTTTTACAGCCAATGGCCACAAACCAACTCTGCATCAATACGATCTAACGAGTAAAAATCTAACGAGTAAACCAAGGGTGACAAGCCAAGCTATATGGAGGAGCCAAGGCTCATCCTCTTCTGATCAACACCGGACAAGTCTCATTTTCCAGATCTAGCACGTAGAAGCCTAATAGCTTGGAACAACAGATCCAGCAAATGCATATAAAGCACAAAGTACTGGGAGTTGGTCCATGGTAGTTATAGCTAGTCTCAAGGAAGTTAGCCGGAGACCCAGTAATGGGTGGTCTAAAAGAAGTCAAGAAGTCAAGTGGTACGGAAGTTCTACCAGTTGTCCCCACTTTTGATAGGTACTAACAACTACCTGGAACACCCCTGTTTTGGAGAAGCTCTAGCCATCACAAGACCCTCAGATTCTTACGCTCCATCAACTTCAAGATTGTTCACTTGCTGCCTAATATATCCCACCCCCTCGACAGGTGCCACTGTAATGAAATAACACAATCGTCAATGTTACTCACTTCACCTGTCAGTGGTAAATGTTATGGCTGATTGGCATATGTGGTTGATGTTACTGGTGTCTGACCACAATATATTGAGGAAGATATGTGTAAGCTTTCACCATGGAAAGAATTCCAGCAATGACAACTGTTAACGTCAGAGATTAAGAGAACAAAAAGACATTGATAAGGACCTCCTAGGACGTATGTGTGCCAGAGAAACTCCACCCCACCTCTTGAAATGGGGGGTTAGCAGATCCTTTGGCCTGGGGGGGTGTTCGACTAACCAAACAGCCGTCAACTCCAGGCTATAAAATCTTTTCTTCCCCCGTGTTGGTACACGGTCCTTCAGCCAATGTTTACCCACTGAGAAGAGGAGGACAATGGCCACAGTCTGCTGGGGGACGGGAATGTTTGAGCATTCTTTACTTTGGGCTTATTTCAATAATACTGTGGCATTTTGACCTACAGCTACACTGGCTTGAGTCAGGTGCAACAGAAGCGATTCCAGCTGTTGACCATTGATTGGAGCAGACTTCAGATGCTTACCAGTAAGAAATGAGAAACAGAAAGGTTAAAAATAGAAAGGAAACTGAAACTTGCAGGCTAAAACAGTAATATGGGTAATATATGTGAAAACAAAGAGTAAACAGATCAATCGGGCACATCTAGTGCTTTGTTCCCAATCGATCTGCATCTAATGGAACAAGGGAAGAGGTTGTCTTTCTGTAAAGTAGAATGGCTGACTACTAAATGACTAAATTCCTCCCCAAAGGAAAGCCATGAGCTCCAAATGCAACCATAGTGGCTGAAAGACGCCCGCTAGTCCTCCACTGGCCAATCACGGGCCACTCTCCATAGATAAATGGATCAGCTGCACTTAACCTTGTCTCCCCGAAGACTCTCATTCTTATCACCAGAACCCCACGTTCAAGGCCATTCTTCAAAGTACTCGTCCCTCCAACAGACACCAACACACCCACCCTCTTTTTCTTCCTCTTCTGTTTCCTGTAGGCCGCTAATAACAGGGCAGCCTTGAGAGTACAGCTTTGGAGATATCAAAGGCCAGAGAACTACTGGGCTTCCTCTGTCTAGGCCTGTACCCGGCTCCAGCACTTTGTAGTGCGAGGATAATGTTTGAACACTGGGTAGAGACAGGACTTTGCAATGGCTGTGGGGGATGAGGAGGGGTTCGGAGGCTGGGTATAGAGACGGGAGGCAGAGAGACCATCTCCCTCGGCCTTTGTGAAATGCTTTTCTCTCTTCTACCACGTCAGACTACACACAAGCACAGCAGGAGCTTCCTTCGACAGACCTGTAAGTGAACCCGTGGTTCTCAGTGTAGGCTTGCAGATTTCATCCTTCATCTCGAACACGTAGGCCTCAATTCAACAGGGGGAGAGATGCGAGGGCAGGGAACATTGGTTTAACCTACTGACTGAGGACATTTTCACCATTACTTTAATGGCTGTGGACCAATCAGCCCTTTTCTACACTGAACACAACTGTCTTGGTCCAAGTTCCATATGGGAGGCATTTTTCGCTGGTTCACGAGAAACCTCACCGCATGTTGGTGCAGTACGGTCCACATAATGTGACTCGATTGGTTGCCGTCCCCAGAAGCGCACTGTATATTAAATAAAGTGTGTAAGCTCTAGCACCACTTGGAGCTCTTACAGACCAGTGAGTGATTATTTGTCATTGTGAACACACCACAGCAAAGCACAAAGTGCACCACAATGAAATGCGACCTCCGCATTTGACCCTTCCCTGTAGGAATGGAGGGCAGCTTACGTGGGCAACGTGGGAACAGTGATTAGAGATGGTACCCAGTTCACAGGTACACTTTCTGGTCTGGGATTTGAACCAATGGCCTAACAGTTACACTACTATTAAACATTTCAGATTTCTACTGTCTGAGGAAAGACGATTGATAAATAAATCACGCCAGACATGGTGGATGTACCTGCAGTTTATTTGGCACATGCAACTAAGAAACAAGTGCTGTTTACTGAGTACTATGGGCAACTACCGTACATACTAAACACGTCTTAACGCAAAACCAGTGTAATTTTTTACAGGGATTTCTGATAAATGTGTGATATAAAATAAGCACAAGCATCTGTGAAAAAATCAAACTAGAATTAAACCAATGCATTATAAAGATCTTCACTCACATGCAGCACAATCATTGGCATTATACATGTTATAAAGAAAATATGTGGGACAGAACTAGATTTAATTTTATGCACTTGGCATGGGCCTCAAACTCTAGTCCAGGATGGCTGGTGTTCAGCACAGTTTGGTAGATTCCCACCTCAAACACACTCACTATACCTGGCAATTATCAGGTGAGGTGAACCAGGTGTCTTTGATGAGGGAAACTATCAAACTGTGCTGGACACCGGCAGTCCTGGACTAGAGTTTGAGTGTACAAAATAAAATCTAGTTCTGTCCCACACATATGTGGTACTAGGTATGAAAACTTAAAATCAATGGGCCATAACTAGCACAGTGGTAGCCAATTGGCTAGGACCTTGTCCATATCAGAGGGTTGCAGGTACATGTCCCGGCCCAGGCGCTACTGAGGACCCCTTAAGCAAGGTACCCTCCTGCTACACTGCTCCCCAGAGTTTGGACCATATTGGTGGCTTAAATGCAGAGGTAAAATTTCGTGGTGGCGCCAGTTGTGTGATGGGGTGTGTTCACAATAACAAATAGTAACTTTTGTCAACTATTGTTTAAAAGAATTTGTGGCGCCCCCTATGTTTCCTGCTGTGTACTGCAATTTGTCAGTACTTAAGCATGTATCTTAGAAGCTTCAATCCAATGGCAATAAATTCAAGAGTCTTCGCAGACAAAGCCGTCGAGACGGTCAAGCAGAACTAATCCAGAACACTAGCTGTATGTGTGTTTAATATGCCTGTGGGTGTCTGGCGGCGTCAATCCCGCTGATCTCCTGCGCAGCTTTGATGTTATTAGGATAAAAGGTAGACGAGCTGTCCTTCCTCTTAAAACCACATCAAACTGCGCTGCATCAGTCGGAGATTTAAGCGAGTGAGCAGCTGTCTCATGCCAAAACGTTTGCTGCCAGGTGCATGATCTATTCGCCACTAGCATTTCTTGGCATCACACCTCATAAAAACGCTTTACACAGATCCCGACGAGAACTCCATAGCCGCAACGAGAGCAAAATCTTTACTGATCTTTATGGAAAAGTGGGAAAAAAGAGATTTGTGGCGAGATTCGTTTGTGGTCTCAAAAGGAAAACAATGGCACTAACGTGGGTGGTTCATAATGAATAGAACACAGAGTAACACCAAAGTGCCATATTGAGTTGTGGGATTAACACCAGCGGGCTGAGGTTCTGCCGCAAACCACCATCGGCAAACTGTGAGAGAGAGAGAGAGAGAGAGAGAGAGAGAGAGAGAGAGAGAGAGAGAGAGACCACGGTGGGGGGTGTCTAGTCTGGGGGCGAGATAGAGCCTGTCCAGCTGAATGCCTCTCATTCCAACCTGGGTCCCCCTCCTGTTCTCTATGCATGAATCACAGCTAATAACGAAGCCAGGGGCCCTGAGCTACAAGCTCCAACTCCAACCCTCCCCACTCAAAGCCCAACCGGTCACACCTTACGGCCAGGCCATCACATTTACCATCTTAACAACCCAACCTGGTGATCCCCTCCTAAAACATACAGTGCAGTGATCAGTGACGAATCTGCCGCATCAGACATTTTTCAATGTCGATGTTTTTCATGCACGTATTTGCTGACGTTGCTACGCAAAAACTTTTTACGAAAATGCAGAAACTGAGACTACAGCTTCCAGAATAAAAAAAATACATAACTTGTACATCACTTAAAATGACTAACATGTGCCTCATCTTTCCCAAAAATACTACTGCTGAAATTTTTTTACTTTTTGTAGTATTTTTTATTACTCTTATATCATAATCACAAATTTTTATTGTATCCTAGAATATTCAGGTTTAAGAGTGGATCACTGCAGATGTTCCAGGTGTGCAGGACTCTAGTCAATCTTGGACCAGAGCTGCTGTATGTGTGTGGCTGGGAAAGACCCAAAAATGGGGATTGGCTTTTATCTAGTGGCCCAGATAAAAGAGTAGGTTTTTCATTTGGGAGTCCCTAATTCCATAATAATTACTGATGGCTGTGGGGGGTAGCATGAGTGTGTGTGTGTGTGTGTGATAGAGCGAAGGTGGTGGTTGGGAGGGAGTGCTGTTTGAGAGGAGAAATTAAAGCAAGGAAATGAGTGCGGGAAATAAGCCCCCAACAAACAAAGAGGGGAAGCGTGGTGTTTCCAAACGCCGCCTCGAACTCCGCTCTCAAACTGTCTCAGCGATTCTCTTCGCTGACGTCCGTTCTAGGGCCGTGATCACATGCGCACTTCGCTGGCGTGGGTCGGCCAACCCGGGATCCTAAAGCTGACCCGTGCTGTCAGCGGAACCATTAAAGTGGATTTACAATTCATTGATTTTAGTCATGTGGTTCAACATAGACGAGTGCCAAAATAATTAGGTAATTACTGGTTATAGTGAGAGGGAATACTAAAAGAATGAATGGAGTAGAGTAGATGGAAGGTGAGGAATACATTGCATTCTAATATTTCTGCAGAGTAACTGACCCTTTTAGGCACTAGCCATAAACAGTTAAACCCTCACCCATTGGTCCGGGTCCTAAATGTGGTTATGCCGCTGGCTCCTTTTTTGCAGTGTTTGTCTGTCATATACGGTAGTACAATATAGTTGAACACCCACAAACTGCTTTACAGTAATACTAGACTCCCACAAGAGACATGTTGTTCATGTTCCTCTAGCATGTTGTCGTCTGTTAATAAAGCCTCCGCAGCATCATTACATGCATGAGTTAATCGAGCATGAGTTAATAATGAGAAAACAACAGCAGCGATGACAGCAGTAGCAGCAGCAGCTGTAGCATTAGCATTAGCAGCCGTAGCAGTAACAGTCAAGCTATAGAATTGGCATGACTGAGCGCGTTCTAGGCTACTGTGCTAACACAGACCCAAGTTTGGCTAGCTATAGATGGAGAAATGCACATTGTGACGAGGACGAGAGGCGAGGTTAATGGCTTAACGAGGTAAATAACATGTTCTGCAACCTTTCATAGCGAGAGGTGAGGCTGGTGAGATAACAGAGCATGAGATAATGGGGTTTGACTGTAATCTGGCCGTTTCTTGGTTGACCTGGACAATTTTCTGTATTTTCCCCAAATTTAGTTCAAATCCACTAGCTGGGACTCCCTCACTAGGGGTAAAGAGCTTGGTTTCTGTGAAGTACAATGTCCGACATCGCTGGGCGGCTCAACGTGCTTGCAGGAGAACCCTAACTAGTTCAGTCAGCTGATTGACAGTCACGTTGTCTACCACAATACTTAAAAAAGGCGCCTACATGCGTTTTCTATTGCAAATGACATCGTTTAACGTCTAATAAACCTAGGTACAACACCAAGACAGAAAGGGAAGAACGCCTACTGAGAATTTCTGCCATCCATAGTCCTAAACAGTGAAGTTAAGCAAGAGTTGTACCCTTGCATTAATCAGTGTGATTTCATGATGGTCAATTAGTAGACATAGGTTGAGATAGTCCTCCTACACTTCCGATATTGTCATAGGTTCTTCCCTGGCAAAGGCTTAGATTGCAAGCCACTTCTCTTACAACGTAGAACCAACGTTTTAGAGCCGAGACCAACAATATCGACAAATTTCCTTCACATAGGCCATGTTTCACTTGGGACATCCCAAGTTCACCAGAATAGAGCTTCATTTTTGGTGGCATTATCCCGTGAGACTAGATGTGTGGCCAAAAGGAACAAAAAACTCTGTCTGCTCCTTTGTCTGCTTTTGGCCACTTTGTCTGAATTTGAGCAACATTACTATGGTGGGTTGCAAAGTGTTTGATAATAAGTGCGAATAATGTGGCGAAAAGTGACTAGTGAGAAAACGAGAGACTGAAGTCGCATTTTGACAAGCAGCAACAGGTGTGGAGAAGAAGTGCTGGAGGATAGAAAATAAAGAGGAACGGAAGGAAAGAGAAGGAAGACTGCTGAGTAGACCCAACAAAAGGCTGGATATTGAGACAAAAAAAATGGCATTATTGATTAAACTGCTATATTTAGCAATTGTGACACATCTGGCTATGCTTTTGGACCATGTGGCAGGTTGGTATTGGGACAGTGTTGGCAGGACGTCCTGAACAGCTTACTGTAAGGAACAAAAGAAATGAAGAAGATCCAGAGGTGATGTCATGCTGTTAGCTATGGAGCAGGGTAGTTTACATGCTCGTCTTACTCCAAGCGCCCTGTTAATAGCAATAACAACCGGGCTTGTCGGCACATCGAGCAGTTCTGCCGTATCACTGTTACAAAACGGGAATTCAGTTTACAGTGCAGTCGTATTGCGGAGTCGACTGAGAGGCGGAGGCGTAAATGGTGGAGTGTGTGGTTGGGGGGTTGGGGATGGGTGGCCTTGAAAGAGGACAGGTGATCTCACAGCAGAAGGAGTGGCCAGGGAGCCGTCCAGCAGCTCTGGACTGATGAGGTGGGTCAGATCGGGGTCCACGAGGGAGCGTCACTGAACATGGCATTATCTCTCTCTCTCTCTCTCTCTCTCTCTCTCTCTCTCTCTCTCTCTGTGCTTTACTGGCTACCCGACCAATTTAAAGAATCCAAAATGACTGGCAATGCAGTATTACTACACACACATACAAACACAAATATCTACATAGTAAAGGTCTATCTCTCTCTCTCTCCCTCTCTACTCTTTGCTTTCTCTTTCTTCTCTCTCTCCCTTTACACCACTGTCTTTCTCTTTCTCTACATATACACCTTGCTTTCTTCTCTCTGTCACTCTACACCTTTCTCTCTCTCTCCGTCTCGTCTCTTCTTTTCTCTACACCTTGCTTTCTTCTCTCTCTACCTTTTATCTCTCTTTCTACACCTCACTTACTTCTCTCGCTTCACTTCTCTTTCTCTTCTTTCTATTTTCCACACTCCTCTTTTTTGGCTATACCTTGCTTTCTCACTCTCTTCCTTCTCCCTCCTATTTTTCTTTCTATACACCTGTTTCATTCCCTCTTTCTCTCTCTCTAACGCACTCTCTCCTTTTGTACACCTCTCTCTCTCTCTCTCTCTCTCAATCTCCTCGTCACTCTTTTCGTTCTCCCTCTACACAACTCTTTCTTTTTTCTCTCTTTCTCAACACCACCCTATATTCTCTCTCTCTCTTTACTCACAATCTTTCGTTTCTCTCTCTCAACCACTCTTTCATTCTTCTCTCTTTCTCCACCAATCTTTCTCCCCCCCCTCTCATTCTCTGCACAACTTTCTTTTTTCTCTCTCTCTTTCTTTATGCAACACTTTCTTTTTCTCAACATCACCCTCTTTTCTCCCCTTTTTCTTTGCAATCTTTCTTCTCTTACTCTCTCAAACACTCTCTCTCTCTCTCTCTCTCTCTCTCCCTCTCTCTCTCTCTCTCTCTCTCTCTCTCT
>JBBIGC010066643.1:0-10850 GCA_037576955.1 Lepidarchus adonis
ACACATACCTGGTTGGGCTCAGTCAGTCATTAAATCAAGTGTTGCTGTTGGGTGTTTCAGACATCCATGTAATGTTTTTTTTGCTGCTTTTTTGTTGCCTGTTTGTCTGCATTTATTATAATAATAACTGGTTTTGTGCTGACAGAAAGACATTTGCTGCTAAGATAAATGGGAACAAATATACTTTTGCTCAGCACTGTGTGTGTACATGTACATATATAGATTTAGGAACATTTTCAGTATTTTTTTCATGTTCTTTCTGGTTGAATAATATCTACAGTACAGAGAGAGGCTTCATTTGAGTTTAACAAAACAGGACAATAAAAAACAAGCCTAATAAGTATCGTTTGTAGAAAGATACTTGCGCTTTTACCTTAGTAGTCTCAGTTTTGGGAATGAATGTGTCTAATGTGTGTGAATGTGTTAAACAGTACCCTGTTCTGTGATAGCAAAATTTGTCCAGTTGTAAGTGCAGTTAAATGTGCAAGGGACAGGGAAGCCATACTGTAATGCAAAGGTGTTAAAATCACAAGTTGCCTGACAGGTTATTTCACACCGTTTTAGATTTAGTATTTAAATGAGATTTAGTATTTAAATGAGTGTTCTCAAACTTGTTGTATTTTGACACCAGGTATTAAAATAAATTGCTTAAATCCTTACTTACATAGAATAGTGTTAGATAACTTTTCATTGCCAAATTTGGTTTCATTGTCCAATGTTTACCCAAACTTCTGTGATATTCGGATAATTAACATAATGCAACCAGGCATTGTCAGTACAAATTCATATAATTGTGAATATTCTTGTAACTTGTATCTTGTG
The DNA here is from genome assembly GCA_037576955.1 of Lepidarchus adonis. Classification (NCBI taxonomy): domain Eukaryota; kingdom Metazoa; phylum Chordata; class Actinopteri; order Characiformes; family Lepidarchidae; genus Lepidarchus; species Lepidarchus adonis. The sequence goes on from JBBIGC010066643.1 coordinate 823, forward strand.
AATGCTTATAGAGTTACATTTTATCTAATTGGTTCTTTAAATTTGTAAATTGCTGCAGCACTAATTGACAGAAATAGTGTAAGATTTAAGTGTGTAGACTCTCCCACAGAGCAACAATATCAGCATCAATATGTAAGTTAAGTACTTTCTAAATATAAATTCTACCGCCTCTGATAATGATGCTGAAAGTAGTTGTGACCTGAGATATTTTTGTATTAGAAATGTGATCACTTTTTTGAATGTCTAAGTGGAAACAGTTCTGGAGTTTTTATATTTACAACCCCAATTAATTTAATTGTAAGTTGAAAAAGAAATGGCTTCTTTTTTGCATGATACATCTTTAACCTGCATTTAAAGCAACGAACTGTGATCATGATTTCTGAGAATGATTTCTGGAAGTGTTCCTGAGATTTCCATGGCAGAATCAAGCTTGGTTTTAATGCGGTGTCATCTGAAGACCTGCAGACCACAAGTATCCAGTACTGATGGTCAGACTTGTCCCTTGCACACAGAGAATTCCCCATTCTTTTGATTATATAATGTACTGTAGATAATAATAATGATATTCACACTCTTTTCAATTTTACATTGAGGAACATTATTCTGAAATAGTTTTTTGCTGATTGCTGAAGCTCTGCTCATCTTCTAAATGAGCATGTGTCACTTAACACTGTCTGCCAGTGCATCAAAAAATGCAAGCTGAAATTAAAGCAAAGAGAAAGCCAGACTTCAATTACTGTATATACAGAAACACCACTAAATCTGCTGAGTTTGGACTGAAAGGCAATGGAAAAGTGGACTTTGAACATTCTGTGCCAGAGATGAAATGGACATTCAGACTGGTACCATCTGTCAAGGTGAGGTAGGGCACCAGTGCCCATGATGTGGGTGTAAAAGTCTCATTGACACTGAGGTATATTTGGGGATATTCAACAGACATGAAGGCAGGATCTTATTCTGGGAAGTTGATGATTATTTAGCTTTATTTATGTAGCTTTATTCTGCAGCTACAACAGTGTGGATCCATAGACAAAGTGTGCGTGCTTCACTAGCCTGCCAGTCGTATAGATCTGTCTTCTATTGAAAATGAATGGAGCTTTATAAAGAGTAGAATCAGACAACAATTATTCTACTCAGGCTCATACAATTTAGCAGTGTAATTTAAAGGAAGGGTGACGTAACACAGGTAAACATGCCTTAGTCCTAACTTTTTTTGTTGCAGTTTGTTGCAGGCGTCAAATTCTAAATTTAAAGTTAAAGACTTTATTGATCCAGAAAGAAATTCTTGTGCCAATTACATGCTCCTTGCAACAAATATAGAACCAGCAATGAAAACAAAGCAGAAACAAAGGCAATTAAAGAATATAATATAAGAATAAAACATCTAAAGTAATAGTATTAGAAACATTAAGTGTAAAAGTAAAGTATGACTGTAAAAAAAGATATAAATATATGAATAATTGTGTATGTCAAAAAGAAATTCCAGAAAATTGATTTGCGTTTTAATGAGTGAAATAAGTAATTGATTTGGGGTCATAGTCAGCATTTCCTTCAAACACGACAAGTTGAGGCCAAAGAGCTTGATTTTGTTTTTATCTGATCACAGAACCTTCTCCCAAGCACTCATTCATTCAGGTGTTCTTTGGAAAATTTCAGATGGGCCTTCACGTATGCCTTCTTAAGCAGGGGGTCTTTTGGGCACTGCATTTTTATCCATTACGGCGTAGTGTGTTACAAATGGTTTTCTTGGTGACTGTAGTCCCAGCTGCTTTGAGATCATTTACAAGCTCCTTACTTGTAGTTCTAGGTTGATCTCTCACCTTTCTCATTATCATCCTCACCCCACGAGGTGAGATCTTGCGTGGAGACAGGCCGAGGTCGATTGATGGTCATTTTGTGTTTCTTCCATTTTTGAACATTTGCCCCAACAGTTTTCTCCTTCTCACTCAGCTTCTTGTTTATGGGTTTGAAGCCCATTCCAGCTTTGTGCAGGGCTACAATCTTATACCTGACTTCCTTACACAGCTCTTTGATCTTGCCCATGGTGCATAGGTCGGAGTCTGATTGATTGATTGAGACTGTGGACAGGTATCTTTTATACTGGTGACTAGTTGAGACAGGTGTCTTTAATGTGGGTGACAAGTTGAAAGTGGGAGTATCTAACCGGTCTGTGGGAGCCAGAACTCTTAATGGCTGGTGGGGGATCAAATACTTATTTAATTAAGTCAATTAAATGCAAATCAGTTTATATATTTTATATAACGTGATTTTCTGGATTTTCTTCTCTCACTGTTCAAATAAACCTGCCATTAAAATTATAGTTTAGTTCTTCGTCAGTGGACAAAATCAGAGACAGGTCAAATACTTACGGCACTTCCGCCACCGTGTTGATGCTGACCAAAAATAAGTTACAGATTTTACTATCATACACAAAAACATATCTTGATGAGTAAAGTGTTCTGCATACATAATATTTATAGATATTACTGTTACAAAATAACTAGATAATTGGAAGCCCAGATCTTAATCCCATTGAGATGCTGTTGGGGTGACTTGAAATGGGCTGTACATGCAAGAAACCCCTGAAACATCTCACAGCTTAAAGAATTTTGCATTGAGAAGTGGGGCAAACCTTCCTCAGACCCATGTCAGAGACTGGTAGATGCTACAAGAAGTGTCTCACTGTGGTTATTTCAGCCAAAGGGGGGAACACTAGCTATTAGGGGGTAGGATGTCCTAACTTTTCCCTCAGTTAGAATACACATTTGTGTTGATATCTTTTGTTTAATGAGTAAATGGAGGTTAATTTTTGTTGTATGCTTGCAATGAAATCACTTTCTAAAGGTAAATAAAATCAAGATAACAAGATTAGACATTAATTTAAAAACATTTCTTAATAAAGAACTGAAAATTTAATGGGGTGGCCTAAAATTTCACATGACTGTATAATCTGAACAATGGAGAGGAGATATAAAGTATAATCGGTAGATCAGTGAAAACATTGGAAATATTTTCTTAGTTTTTTAGTTAATAAATCATAAATAAGTATTGAGTGAAACTTTTGAACTGTTAAAATAGCATAATATGTTTTTGTGTGTAACCTAGTGTGTCTGGGTAAAACTTTTTTTTCTTTTGCAGTCTCATGGAAAGGTTAATGTTTAATGTCTGGCTTGGTCTTTTATTGAGTCAGTTTTTTAATCATGTTTTCCAATATGCTATTTTTGCATGTATTATGAACCCCTTCACCTACTTGCTGACTGTCCAGCAGTTTTCCAGTTTTCTGATATACAATAGCAAAAAACAAGGTGCAGGGGGTTCTTGACTTTCAGCATACTCGATTTGTGGTTACACCACTTTTTAAAAAATTATTTGCGTATTTACTGTCATATACAATAGTAGAATGCAGTTGAACTTTATCAAATGCTTTATGGTAATAGCGATCGCCACGAGATGAGTGCATGCTTGCAGGGGGAGAGAGAAGGGGGCTGTACTTAGCTCTGCGAATTCGTTTCGCCCTAATTTTTGCTGTTTTTCGCTGAGATGTTTATGTTTTATTCACTGTTAGTGTTGAATTGAGTTCATGTGTGTTGGTGGGTGAGACAGGGGGTTAATAGTGCACTGTGCTAAGGCACCTTCAGTGTGGTCTCCTCTCCAATGTGTTTACGTAGTGGATGTTGAAGCATTAAAAAGAGCATTTCTATCTGGAGCAATGTTTCCTAAATGCTTAACTGTAATTTGAGAGCATTCATACATGTTGATGCTGTTAATAAAACACAGTGCTGTTCAATAAAGACTCTGCAGCATCATTACATGCATAAGTTCTGACTTCGGAGGAACCAAACCCTGATGTAACTTAGCTGGTTTTTTATTTCTACTTTTTGCTGTTAACACATTGCAAGAATGAAAATACTACAAGTCCCACTAGTACAACCTTGTTCTCTCTGCTTTTAAAGTGAAGGCCAAATGGGCCATTTAAGCACATTGCTTGAGTTTAAACACAACAGTCTCAAGTGACTTTCTCTGTGGTATTCATCATTTTAAACTTTCTCTGCAGTATTCACCATGTTAAGTATCCATAGCAATGACATTGAGTTGACTGCACACGTCTCACACCAGTGTTCAGCTCACAACTCTTTCTTGCTGCTGTGAGTATGAAACTGTCAAGGTTTGGTGCTTTGAGTTGTCTAAATGGAGTAAGTAACAAATTGCTCCTGGGTATTTTTCTGTCTATCTGCGAGTGCACTAAAGGTCAGCAGGAATGAAGCAAGTGGGTGTATGCAGGGGCTTTGTTTGTTTAGTAATGAGACGGTGCTCCACAGCCTCCAATGGTGAGCTCCACTTCACTCTCCTCTGATATCCTTGTCTGAGAGAAATGATTGTTTTTACAACACAGGCTTGATTTCTCATTTCGAATGCCAGCTCTCATCTCCTAGTGCTGTTCTCTTGAGTGGGTTCTGAAGCTCTCTCACAGCCAGATATATGCAGAGCGGTGAAGTGCTAACCAGGAGAACTGGCTGACTCATCCTCTTCCTATCCCCGGAGACCAGAGCTGTAGCTACTGCTCACTGTCTGCCACCTTCCAGAACATAGAGAATTACTCTCCTTTACTCCTTGCTAGGCAGTCAGGTTTTGTTGAATGTTTAATTAAGACTTTTTTACAATCAGAAATGTCTGTTTTGTCCAGACTTGTTCATTTATTCTAGTGAGAAGCTATAGTTGTATATCTTTCTTGGTTGCAGTTTTGTTGTGAATGCACTCTAATTTTACACAGCTTGATCAGTTCAGTGTTTTGTTCTGATTAATGCTTTGCTGCTTGCTTCTGGTGTGGGTATTAATTAAGCCATTAGATTTTCTTCCTCCTTGTTTCTCTTAAGCCTATGTTTCTCCTAAGCTTTTTCTTTCCTTGCATAGACCTTCCCTTTGCTTTTGTTCTTTCGCCTTATTTTGTGCTTGTCCTCTATCCACGTTTTGAATAGCTTTTCTTTCTTTTTTGTCAGGCTTTTCCCCCTGACCCCTCATCACCCCTCCACTCCTCTTCTTTTATTCCTGTCTCCCTCCATCCTCCTGGCTTTCATCCTCGTAGTTTGGCGCAGAGGAGTCTTTTCAGGGCTGTGATTGCATAAGGGTGTCTGAAGTGTAACCCAAATGGAAACGGATGAACAAGGCCTGTTTCCCACGTGGCAGGACTTTCCCTGCTGGCAAGAATGAAGAATGTTTAATCCAAAGGCAAGACACTATTTCACATCCCAGAAACACGGCAGCTACTTCATGTTGCGTTGTTAGTTCCCACAGAGGCGCTCATGTCTTGTCTCTTTAGTCAACTGATTGTCCTTCTACAGAGTTTGATAATAATGTGAATGGTAGTCAGAATCATAACAAGTGCAACAAAAAGCATTTATCTTTTTTGTTCAGTGCTTTTTATTTGGAGACAGAGAAACTTTGTACATTGTCTTGAAGAAATGCATTACAGTTTTTCCCAATTGCTAAAACACATTTCTTGAAACTTCACCCTTTTTCTCAAAACCTTAAACACAAATCCAAAAACTCAAACTACATTCACAAAACCCCATACTTTTCTATCAATATCAAAATATCACCTAGTTATCACCTGGGGCAGTGGTGGCCTAGTGGTTAGGACATTGCCCCTGGAATCAGCCCGGGCACCACTGAGGTCCCCTTGAGCAAGGTACTGTCCCCACTTCACTCCTCCCTGGGCACCTCTGTTGACGGCCCTCTGCTCCACGTGTGCATGTGTGATGGGTTAAATGCAGAGAATAAATTTCCCACTTATGGGACTATAAGGCATAATTTAAAAAAAATTATCCTGTGTTCAAAATTAAAGAATGAGTTCATATACACCGCAAGAAAAAATATTCAGCACAGAGCAATTCGTTAGACACGACATAAAATAATTTAGGACACAGCATCCAGGGCATGTAGTTAATTGAAAATGTTTATTGTAAATGCATTTAGCAAAAAGAATATCATATTCAAAATGATTTCTACATGTCAGCATGAAAAATAATGAAACTAAATTAAAAGCACATTACTGCACAAAGACACCAAAATTCATTCTGCAGCATCATGTCTTTGTGCGGGTTCCGGCACTTCTTCTACATCACAGGCAATAGTTTTCCTTTTCCAGGCAATGGGGAAAATCCAGCCTTGACAAGACTACACAGTTAATAATCACAGGCCTGTTCCATTGCCTCCATTAAAGTATCCCTGGTGTAGGACTATTGGTCATAGACCTTACACCACCATGCAGAGAAAAACCTTAATGAAGCGCTGGTGGTTTGTGAACCACTCATGTATCAGGACAGCAAGGTGAAGGCTGATGTTGTGCCGAGCTATGACATGTACAGGATGCAACGCTTGCTGATCTAGCTGCTCACATGCAGCCATAATTGTCATGTAGACCACCCAAGAATTGTAAGCAGATGTTGAGTGTATATGGCCCCAGGTTTGCATGACGATGGAGAATGATCACACAATTGTACTGGAAGCATCAGTGCTGAAAGTATGTGTAGGTTACACATATGTGCACAAACTGATATCTTAGATCTTTGACTCTTGCAGAGTTGCACTGTGCTCTCTACACTTGTTTCATGAAAAGTCTGTTGCGTTGGACACAGACATAGACATACTGTTTATTCCTTCAAAATTGAAATTGTCTTCAATTACTCTCTGCTGGATTTCACATAGTCAGGTGGCATTATTTTGAAGGACCGTGTCAATAATGAGAGCTTCTTGTTGTTGGGAGAAATGAGCAAACCTTCCACACTCTTTTGGTTGTCTTCCAGTTTTATAGTACAAAGGGTAAAATGCACTTACAAATGTATACAGCCAGTAAAACTGGCATCATAATTAACATTACAGTATTTACAGTTTACTGTAATATACTGTAATTCAACTGTTGTGCAGCAAGAAACAATTACCTGTTCTGTGTCCTGATGGCCACAAAGAATCTACACAAATCGGATTGGACTCTTTGTCCTGCTTCTATTATTGTCATCCCATGAAGAATGATGTGGAGTACAACAGTTGCCCAAATTTAATCAGTAATGATTGTTATTGGTCTTCCTCATCCTCTTCCTCCTCGTCCACCTCCTCTCACACAAACTCTCCCTCCTCTGCCTCTCTGTATATTTCTGTCCATTTTATCTTGCCCAATTTGTCTGATCACATCATTAGAAAAGTGTGTTCAATAGTGAATTGTTGTTTGTAATTGATGACAGCAGTGTTGGAATTGTGTTCACGTTGTATTGCAGTGTGTAATGTGTTTAGTGACTGGGAATGTGTTTAAGGTTTAGTAAAAAAGAGTTCATGAGTTTTCGTAAATTGTGTCTAATTACCTAAACAGTGTTTAAGGTTTGGCCAAATTGGTGTTTGATTTAAAAAATGATTTTAGGCAACTGAGAATTTGGTTCAGAGAATGGGATTTAGTGTTTGAGCAACTGAGAAAAACTGTAATTGAAAGTTGTGAAATGTGCCCAAGTGGCTCATTTCAAGGTACCCTTGTTTTATTAAGGGCTGACAGCCTACGTTCAAATAAGAATGTATTTGCCGTTGCAGTATCTAAATGACATTATGCTAATTATGTGTGTAACCAGCTGGGAAATTAGAGCACACAACTTATCTCTGATTGTAATTACATCTGCCCTGTTACACAGCAAATAGGTTACATCCCTCAGCGCTAGTGATAGTAATGTTTTACTTATCTGTGCACTGACCGCATTATTACAGCACGTTTTATGAAGTGGAGTTTGATTGTAGGTAGCTTACCACCCAGTGTGATAATACCATGCAAATTACTCTCAGATAGGTTGTTACCTTTGTTTTAATAGGATTTGCTTGGATAGATGGGTCATACAGAGGTGTGATTGCAATGCTTCGTAATTCCTAGATTGAAGGATTGTTTATACAAATGTTTCTTATGCACCCATATATAACGCTTTTTTACTCCATGTCATTTTGAAGCTGCGTTTCTTTCTGCATAAGTACAGTACCTGTGAGACTAAAGCTGCTTCCTCCAAGAACCACTACACGAGATAGTATATGCAAATGCTTCCTGTGTACTTGTATACACTTTCTTGATTCATGCATTTCATTGGTTTTCCAAATCTTTATGTGGTACTATTCAGAAAACTCTGAATAGTACCACAGTACCTAAGAGACAGGAAGCAGCTTTATATCTGCTACCACACTTTTTAATTTCTCTGAGCTGTTGGGAATTCTGCATTTGCAGACAGTGTTTTTCTAGTGTACCAGTCTTGCTCTAGAGGTAATGATAATGTGTGTAAGGTCATGACAAGAATTTAATTTTATTAAACTGATTAACTGATTTATTGCAGTTAATAATGATTACAGATTTTAATGCAAAATCACAGTGTAGTGCACAGCTATCTATGAACTATCGAGTACCTATATGCTTGTGATGCGAGTCCTTTTTACTTAATAGTGGTTTTTATGACTATGAGCAAGGGTATGCTAAATGGGAATGTTTTTGCTAAAAAAAAAAACACTAAAATTGTGTGAAAAAATATATAATCAAGCATTTGTGATGATTCATGTCAACCATAGCTTGTTATTACTTGGTGGAACACATTTAAGTTAAATTTAATTTCCATAAAAACACTTACCTAAAAGATTATGCTTAAAAGGATGTAATGGAGTGTAACTAACTACACATTACAGTAAATGCAACAAGGCATTGTAACCATTTCAAATAGTTTGTTATCAGACATGAAAATAAAGATGAGTTTGCCAATTGCAGAGTAAATAAAAGTTTTTATTTTATTTTTTTTATCAAGACCACATACCTCTTTTACCAGTGGAACAAGTATTCAGTATGAACACTCTCACACTCTTCATATAGACTGCTTGATGTAATTTGATGTGACAAATTGAGGACATACCCTTAAAACACTGGTGGCTCTACGTCATCAAATGAGCAGCAAAATATTCAATCTAACTTTTAAATGTAAAAAGATTTTTTAACACATGTACTTATTATCTAAAAAAGGCAAACTGGTTGTATGAAGCAAAGTGTAGTTGAGGTTTGCAGTTTAATGCATGTAGTTTTTTCTTGGTTTTTCCTTCCTCCATGCCACCTGTTTGTACCAAACGGATTAAGGTTATATTATATGTAGGCAATTAAATGAATGGAATAAATTATAAAGAGTATGAGCCATTGAACTGTAAATCATGTCTGTCCTGTGATTAACTGTGTATGTTCATGCTGATGCAGTTTTAAATCTGTTGACATTGTACCTTTAGAAAATGTGTGGACTATATGGACAATAACTAGTATTAGAATTGAAATAACTGCATTGTTATACACAGAACCATGGTCATTCATCTTCTTGTGGTAAAAAATTGGTTGTTTCTGGGATACTGGGGCAAATATTTTTAGTACTGCTGTGTGGACAGTCAACTTTCCTGACTGTCCCTTGGGCTATAACATACAAACAAATGTTTTGTATAGTATGCATGCCCACTGACATGAATAAACATCTTCCTCTGATAGTTTAGAGAAAACGTGCAACCCGAAATGGATTAAACGAATATTTGGATGATGGATGGATAGTTTAGAGAAATATATGTTTGTATTTTTTATGTTTAGCTTATTTTACACTTTCAGTTGCAGCAACAGGCCATGAAAGAACTGGAGGAAGCAGCAAATTCAGTTTATAGATCACGCCCTTCCTTCTTCCTTCATCAGAAAAGTATAAACACAGAGTCAAGACAAGTTGTAGTAAAGAATTTTACAAAAAGAATTGTAAAAGAAACATAACCATTTGTCAATTATTTTAAATGATAAATTTTGTTAAATACTACCTATAATAACTGACCAGGGCATTTTCCCGAAAGATTCAGGGCAAAACCCCCTGATGCCGTAAGGACAGATGGAGACACAGAGGATGGTACACAGAAATAGCTGTCTACGTCAGAGAGAGAATGTGTGTGTGTGTGTGTGTGTGTGTGTGTGTGTGTGTGTGTGTGTGTGTGTGTGTGTGTGTGTGTGT
>JBBIGC010066684.1:0-10849 GCA_037576955.1 Lepidarchus adonis
GAAACTCTAATGTTTATCAGTACATTGCAGAAAATAATGAACTTTATCACAATATGCTAATTTTTTGAGAAGGACCTTTATATATATATATATATATATATATATATATATATTATATCAGAATATTTATATGGTCTGAATGTCTCAAGGGTTCATGAGATTTGGACCATGAATAAATTAATTGAATAATAGAAAATTTGTCACTGAGAGACAGTTTTATTTAGCAGTTCCATTCGCTCAAACTGGTTAAAGAATTTTGCTCAGGAAGCATGCGATCAGTGCAAGGCTTCTTTTCTGTTCTGCTCTGTTCTGAGGATTGTCGATGGTTGACTTGTTACAACAACCACAGCGACTTTCTTTTGGCAATAGAGAAAAAATAAAACAGGCCATTGCAATGTGAATCCCCCTATTAGCACTTTGGAAAGAGACATTACATAATGGTTCAACACACTACAAATCCAACTTCTCTAGACTCCATATTAAAGACATCACCACAGGACTGAAATGGGTCTGGGAGAAGCAGAGTTACTACTAAAACATGGAGCCATTGACCAGCTGTTTCAGCTCAGTTATTTTGTTCCTCTTTGCTGGCATTAAACTGATTATTAGTGGCTCATTTTCTTAGGCTTTCCTCCTCAGGTATCCAAACATGTAACAAAGATGTAGTTCTTCTGATTAGACAATGACTTTAGATCTGCACGTAATGTGTATTTGTCATATTGTCCATTTTTTTAGAGGAGCATGTTCAGATCATGATCATAATGTGTAACAAAATAAAAATAATAATAATAAAAGTAAAAAATAAGGTCTGTGAGCTCCCAGACCAATTTGGTTCAATGATAGTTTTGTATAAGTATGTTGAACATCTATAGAAACGTATATCACCAATGAGTAGTTTCAATTCCTAACACTTTCTGTCCGTCAGACATGAGCATTTGTGTAATCGAAATGTGCCATAGCTGTTGTCGTTCCCACTACTTTCATTGAAGTGTTCTTTGTTCAGAATTAAAATAGTCACATTAGTCACAGATTGAGCTCAGATTTAACATTTGTTCTACCCTTTGTTTTCGTGTAATATGCAATTCAATAGCAAACACATGTGGCTATATACAACCTTGAAAGGTTTCTAGATATGACACTGTATTTTAGGTTTCCGATCACTATGTTCCACTTTTTTTCCACAATGACATACAAAATGAAGAAACTTGACTATGTGCTTTTTAAATTTGCTATAATGTAAATATTGTGTTTGTTTCTTGTCATGTCGAATGACCTTAAAGAATGCTTATGTTTAAATTAAGCTGGTAAAAAACTGGAGTATGAGGAGAGCGTCTTGTGGTCAGAGGTCACTATTAAGCTAAATCTTTTTTTTCGTTCTTTTTTTTTAATTTAAAGTCACTGAATACACTCACGATGAAAAAGCTAACGAACCTAGCCCTTCTGGGATTATCGTAATGGTGTTTTCCTGTTTCACAGTTCAGAAGCTACACTTTAAAGTCTGTGCATACTGTCCTGTTTTCCAGATACGCTGGTAACATGCATCATTTACCACGTGTGAACTGTTTTGAGAGTTATATCAGTGATTTGAAATAAATGTCAATTTTTATATTTAAGAGAAATGAATGTAACTGGGTTGCTCAGGGTTGAAGTGGAGCCTGATGAGGCCTGGTCCATCTGGACCGGCACAGTTTCTACAACTTTCTATGTCCTTTCCCTTCAACAAGTCCTGATGTTCTTTTTACTGAGGTTAGGTGTATACCAAACTCTTCCGTATTTGTTTTCTATTGAAAGTATATCGTGTACTGAGACTAAAATAGGGGTAAGATGAAGAGTTATGTCCTTGTTTTAGTACATTAGTCCATGATTTCTCAAAGCCTAAAATCCAGCAGGTGCCTCAGACCACCCGCACCCACTCCCCCCACTCTTGCATAGACTTTTTATATGGATTTGACTTAAGATCTAAGATGAGCTTTGGCCTTTTGTGTCCTGTAGAATATGATGACATGGACGATTGTAGAGATCAGCGGTGTTAAGGTCATGGCACACTGACCCAGCACTGTCAGAGAATGTTGGCAGTTGGTTTACTAACAGAGGAGAACATTCTTGAACTGTCTGGATAGAAGAAAGAGAGTGTAGAGTGTTCTACAGCAGTGTAAATGCAGATGTGCATTCTGCAACATTGGGAATGTGGAAGACATTCTAGAACTGTACAAAAAGAGGAGAACATTCTTGCAAAAATAGGTGAGAAACGTTTGAGTGGGGTAGAACATTTTACAGCAGCGTAAATTGCAATAGAACATTGTGAATGGGCAGAACATTCTAGACCGTTGTGAATAGGGTGGAACATTTCTAGAGGGTCAGTGTGCTGCGGGCTTTAGTTTTGAAACACTTATGAGTTCTGTAGCAGTTATGGAGTTGATCTTGAGAGCACAAGTGGTCATCTGGGCTCCTCCAGGACACACTTGGTCCAGAGGAGGGGTTGGTGGGGATTTAGCACTCCTACTCCTCTGTGCTGACAAACTACACAACACAATGTTCCCACAGTGCATAGTCCCTTTCTCTGGTGATGATAGCTGATGTGCTTTGCAACTCTGTTACAATGCAAACTAGAGTGATGGTAAATATAAAATCTATGTCTTTCAGGGAATGCAAAAAAGAAAGAAAAAACTTTCCTCTTTGGAAGATCCTGTATTGAAAATGTGCTTTTTTTGGTTCTGTAAATAGCTGAATGGCTTACAAATCCTAATTGTAACCTTTTCAGGTATTTTTGTACAAATAAGGGACTGCTATATTCTGTTTATTGTAATTAGAATAAAACATTAATACATTGCTATAACTTGAGCTGTGCTGATGTTATGTTGGCAGGTGAGCTTAACCATTGCTAGTTTTGAGAACTACAGATGAATACAGCTGTTGTGTGTCCTCAGGTTCTGTGCAGAACTGCTCATCTACCATATCTACCCAAATCAAAGGTTTATCCTCCTTTGCTGCAGTGTCAATCTCTACCCTTCAAGGCTTTATATCAGATATTGGGACACTGCTGTGAATATTTGATTACGATTGATTAGAAATATGCCCTTCTATCCTACACTCTGCACTGGGCATGTTTACTCTAGGCTGTGGTTACTCCCATTCAATTGTCCTTGCTTTTCATTGGAAATTGTACACACTGGGTGTCCAATCTTGACAGCAATAAATGCACCCTAAAAACTGGATTCACAATTTGGTTGCATTTTAATTCAGTGAATTCAGGACTTTAATTTAAATTTAAATTAATTTCATGATGAATTGAAATCACTGCTCTTTGCCAGTGGAACAGAATGGATTGTGAATTTAAAGGCACATTACAGCATTTTAACTTTTGCCATGATTTGCATCTATCCATAGAATGTAGTAGTTTATTTAATTGTCAATACCTTAAATCGCAAGATACCATACTAATTTATTTATAAAGCACTTTAAAAATAACCACTTGGCTGACCCAAGTGCTGTACATCATATCACAAATTAAACACAACATAAACACAACCAAAATAAACATAAAATACTAGAACAAAAGATAGAATATAACAAAAGAAAAAAAGGACCAAGATAATGGTTAAGTATGTTTTGAGATCTTGAAATGTGTAATCTGCAGTGCTCCATGGACAAAAAGTCACACAATTTCTTTCTAAGGAATGTCGTAGTGATGCCGGGTGTGAATTTGGTGAAGTTTGCAGCTTTACATCGCAAGATATTGGCACAAGCATTGGCTGCTGAGGCTGATGTGCCAAATTTACATTTTTCTTTCAAGAGAATAAAATGTGTCAGTAGCAGCACTCCTTTTGGGTGGAATCTCTAAAAATTTGGCACTATCCCCACCTGTTGATAAAGCCTTCTTGCTCAATATTGGCAGTGTGGAGCTGCAATCACACCACTTTTCATGCCAACTGGTAATGTATCATAGACATCAATGACCAAAGATCAGGGGAAAGCAGCAGCGTTCTTGAAGTTAAAATCAGTGTAATCGAAAGGATAATAACTGAACATGGGATGGAGAAGGACAGATGGCTTGCTGATGAGCTTTCTAGTTACATCAGTATCCCCTTAGTGGAGGAAACAGGCGAGGGTAACAGCACACCAGCCAAAGCGGTTGGGCAAAATGTATTGATTCTTTAATAAAAGAGCCTGAGACAGACACAAGAGAACTGGGCCACTTGTGTTGGCACTAAATAGGGCCGTTCTACAGCAAAGTTGGGTGATTTCCCTGCTTAGACACACCTGGTTCAACTCACCTGTTAATTGCTGGGTGTGATTGAGGAGGGGATCTACCCAACTGTGCTGGACAACGGTCCTGCAGGACTGTTCATAGCTGTAGAAATGATGTATGTAATGTGATGTAATGACTTTATGAATGGTGTAAGTGTTGTTGGCTGTGGGAGATTTTCTGGCCTCTACTTACAGATGCTGCTAACATCTCTGAAGAACTTAGTATCTGGGTTTAGTAAGAAGAAGTAAGAAATGCTGCATCTGCGGTTTCACATAGTTGAGAAACAAAAACCTACCGTGTGTGTGAGTCAGTAAAGGTCATGTACATTGGCAGGGGGCAAGTTCGCTTGCTGAACACATGGCTGTACAGCTTTCAGTTTTGAAGGGAAAAGTCTAGTGTTCTAGCTCTAATGTATCACATGCCACCAGTAGCGCAGCCAGACAGTATTTATACAGGTGGCTAGACTGAATCCATTACTTGGATTGTGGGGGTTGGGGGAGAGTGGCATTGGCACATGCCCTGGTACTTTATTTAGGTTAATTTTAGTACCTGTTCAGCCTGTCCAAAGTCAGTTTTGGAGGCCCGGTGTCCAGCACAGGTCAGTAATTCCCCTCCTCAAACACATTCACTACACTGGGCAATTAGCAGGTGAACTGACCCAGGTGTGTTTGATCAATGAGATTGTCAAACTGTGCTAGACATCAGGCCTCCTGGACCAGAGCTGGACACCCTGGGGTTAGGCTAGTCAGCACTACTTTAACTAGATTTCTGAAAATTTAGGAGTTCAATGTTCATCATAAACACAGATCCGGTTCTGGAGGGCCAGTGTTCAGCACACTTTGATGATTTCCCTGCTTAAGCACACTCAACACCTGAACTTAACACTTTACCTGAAATAATCAGCCCAGAACCTCATTCAGTTACCTTTCATTGGCTTTAATGAAATGTGGCCTTGATGCGTACACCTTCCCTACAAGTACAGGAATGTGCTTCAAACAGACTTTTTACTGCATGTGTGTTCAGTTCCTGACCAATGACCAGAAAAAGTTGTAGGGAACTGAAGGGGAGCTAAAATGTTTTGATTTCATGCGGTATAGCCACGGCCATCTTGGGCAGTCACTTGGTCTCAGCCCATACTTGATATTTTTTTCTAAAAGTTTTTTTTTTTTTTTTTCACTACGCAGACCGGATGAGGGCAACAGTACCTACTTATCCTCCAAAGGAGAGGGACCACCACCTGACCGCTGTTACCCAGTTATTGTCTGGATGGTGGTCTATGCTGGCATGGTTGTGGCACATTCTTGGGTGTATTAGTTAGTGTGATATCCAGTGCAGCTGATCTCATTCGCTCTTGGTTTACAGCTCTGTTGAGTTCCCTGACTGATCCACTTTCATGATGTCGCCAGCAGATGTCAGCGAATATCTTTAATGTAGAAACTCAGCAGCTCAGTGTGACTAAAGCAAGTTCTAGTGGAATTAGGTTTGTCTTGACATGTAGCCGCTAGCGTGACAAACCGAAAAAGAAGTCCCGTAAAGAAAACATCTTTTCAAAAGCTACTAAATCAGCAGAATTAATTTGCTGGACATAATTTCCCTAAATGAAGATATCACTCAGTTTTTAGTATCAAGGTATTGTCAACACCCCTCCACACACACTAATTTAGCACAATGCTAGCCACAGGCGAATGTTAAGTAAAAAGAACATTAATCACTACTTAATCAAAAAATCTTAATGGTTTGATGGGCTTTCCGACAAACTAGTGATGGGAATTCCGGCCCTTTTAAGCGAGTTGGCTCTTAAGGCTCAGCTCACTATAAATAGCCTGCTCTTTTGGCTCCCAAACGGCTCTTCAGGTTTTTGGTTGCCTAAATTATTATTACTTAAAATAGTGTAAAATGAATCACTAATGTACAAGCATACATGATATAAAACATTTATTATTTACATGGCGTATTATACTGGTGTTTAGAGGCAGTGGTGTAACTCATCTCTGATTTCAATGCTGAGGCTCTGAACTTCCGGTTTTGTAGCTCCGCCCACAATGTGGGTGTCATATTAGACACTTAATTTATCACTCAAATCACATGTTGCCGCTGTAGCAAAGTTATGTTTCTTACAATTGCGGAACATCACCAAACTTAGGCAAATCATCATTACACAAGATGCAGTAAAGTTAATACTGTACAGTGCGTACAGAAAGCTGCAGTCAGATTACAAGTAACATTGCAAATTTATCACTTGTGGGACGAATAAAATTTTATTGTTCACCAGGAGCCTAAAACTCCAGCATATAACTAAATTCCCTGTTCTCTCTGCTGACTCCCAATTCTGATTGAATTAATATTTATATTTCAAATAATAAAAATGATTATATATATGAATAAAAATTAAGTAACATATTTACTTTTCATTTTACATTTTATTTATGTATTTGTGGTGAATGGCGGTAAAATCGTTCACTTCAAATATTGTTCACCTTAAAGAGTTGGCTCTAAAAGCCTTTTCGTTTGCGGCCGACACATGATTATAACAAATGTTTCTTATCCAATAGTTTTTTTTGGTCTCTCTCAGAGATCAGCCAGCTTTGCATTTACTCTAGTAAGTAAGTAAGTAAAAGTTTATTTATATAGCACCTTTCTAAGCCAAACAGCTACAAAGTGCTTTACAGGAGAAATAACATAAAACACACATCAGTAACAACACAACAATAGACATACAGCACAATACCCAGTGTTTTATCAATTTGTAAAAGCTAAGGAATAAAAATACGTCTTTAATTGACTTTTAAACAATACAATGGAGTCAGACTGCCTAATATACAAAGGAAGCTTGTTCCATTAAATTGGGGCACGAGTAGCAAAAGCTCAGTCCCCTTTCCATTTAAGTTTTACACTCAGAAACGTGTGCATCATAAAGCAGATGGGATATTACTGCAACAGGTGCAATGTGCAAAGGGCATGTTACCTGTGCTGAGGAAGATGTTCAAAAAAGCGAAAGACTATTTCCTATACAGACTCTACTCTCAATTCTGGGTCTTTTGTGTGTTGCTGCAGTATTGATCTGTGGGATATCTAAATGCTCCTGTATTTTGAACCTTTTCCGTTCCTCTGAACGTGACATAACATGTAAGTTGGAACACATGCATGTAAAGATGACATATATTTATTAAACATGAATGAGTAGCATGCATATATCACTCTTGTTCTCACCAACCTCACCTCTTGCTAGTATAAAACATAAAATACACTTGCAACTTGTCATTGTAGAATTGTGCATACATTAGTGGTCAATGCAGAGTGGCAAACCAATCATTTAAAATAATATATGGATACGTCCACAAACTGCATAAATATGCAGAGTCTATATTTCTATACAAAGTGAAGCCCACTGTTCAAAAGTTTGGGATTTAGGTTAGCTGGCTACTCTAAATTGCCTGAGATTGTGTGTGTATGTTAATGTTGGGTTCAGCAGGATACCCTCCTGTCGTGCCTTATGCCCATAGTCAGCTGGGGTCGGCTCCAGCCTCCCCAAAGACCATGAATGAATCATCAGTTTGTAAACAATAATAATAATTGGTTAATTGGTCAATTCAAAGCAATTCTTAAATGTACATTTGTCAGGTGCCTAAGACATTTTCATAGTAAGGTATGTTTGTGTGTGTGTGTGTGTGTGTGTGTGTGTGTGTGTGTGTGTGTGTGTATTAAATATACACAACCAGTCAAAAGTTTGGGCACAGTTTCCCTTTCAATTGAATGGGAAAGTGTGTCCAATCTTTTGACTGGTAGTATATACAGTATGATTGTATAGAGGGCAGTTTACAGGGCAGTTTACAGGCTTTTACCCCAATGGTGCAGTAGTTCCGCATTGACACTGTTGATATGTATGATGCACTCAGAAACGTGTGCATCATAAAGCAGATGGGATATTACTGCAACAGGTGCAATGTGCAAAGGGCATGTTACCTGTGCTGAGGAAGATGTTCAAAAAAGCGAAAGACTATTTCCTATACAGACTCTTAAGATGTGCTCGTCTATGTGGTTAGAAACTATATTTTCTTTGCAGAGTGTATTTTATTCATCACAAATTCAGACAAAACAATATCAGACCCAGCCATAACTCAGTGCAAATAAACCAAAACATAGAAACACTAGATTCACTAATGCGCCTCAGTGCAGGTAATCATCTACCAGCGTTCTTTTAGGATTGCTTACATTCTGAATGATTTCGTCCTAGGATGTTGACAAAGCTGTTATTACAGTTGCATATTGACTGGGGCTCAAAATGGTATTAAATGTGATGTAGTCACATCTGACTGATGTCTAATCTAATGTGACAAATATTGGTGCCCATACCAATATTGAAGTTTTTAAAGGGAATTGTAGTCGTATTCGTATCTGTTATATCATTACAGCTCCTCAGCAGGTTAGTCAGACCACAGGGCAGTTTGCTTCTTTGCCTCAGTCCATCTTAAATAAGTGTATTAAGCATTTTATGGATCATGTGTACAGTTAAATTAGTATTGAACACATCACCAGTAAATGGGGGGAAAATGGTTTCACCAATCATGAGATTTTTCTTGTGTCACACCTTGGTAATATGACACCTGTTTATAGGCCATCAGTTGGGACTGAACCAGGTGATATTAGTTTGCACTAAGTGGCAGGATTGCTTTCCAATAACTGATCAGCTGGTGTCATGACTTTTCCTGGTTTTTAGACCTTCCTTTCTTCATGTGTTCAATACTTTTCCCTGTGTCATTCCATCCACTACACACAACTTAATGTATGGACGTCTATGGTTTGATTTCTTTGCATGTGTGGATTGGATGGGTTGTTATCGACATTATATGTTTATTCCTTTAGGAATAAAGGTACTTAGAAAATTGGCGACATGTTCAACGCTTATTTTACCCGCTGTACAAACAGACATAACATTAACACCACAGACAGGTAACGTGAATAGCATTGATTATCCAGTGAGTCCATTACAGTGGTGCCTGGTGGGGTATATAAGCCCGCAATCGTTTTCATGAAGTCAAGAAAAATGAATGAGTAGAAGCACATGAGCCACTTTATAAATGGCCTAATTGTTATGGCTAGAGAACACTCCAGAAGGGCAGTGTTCCAGATATGCAGTAGTTAGTACGTTGTGAATTGGTGAAAGGGTCATGGGCACCCAAGGCTCACTGATGCATGTGGGGAGCGAAGTCTAGCCTGTCTGGTCCTGTAGTTTAAAAGTGAATGCTGATAGAAAAGTGTCAGGGCATATGGTGCAGCACGGTCAGCTGTTTCAGCTGCAAAATTTGTGGTTACAAAGCAGCCCCAACCCCCCCCCCCCTTTTTTTTTTTAATGGTGTAAAAGTGAAAGTGATTAACAGAGGATTAACAGAGCCTCAGCTGGGTGAATGTCTCCCTCTGGTGAACCGACAGAGGAATGACGCCAGGGAATTACATACGTAGGGGCTCGTGTCAATGTAAAATTCAACTTACAGCACACACGTCATAAGTCGATGACCCCCTGTAGTTCAAATACTATGAAGAGCATTTCAAAGTGAAGGTTGGTTTTCATGTTTCTTGGATTATCTTGTTGTAATACACAGCCTCTTTACTTTCTTATTTTCTTTACTGACTCCCATGCCAGGAATGATTTATCTGGAGCCTTTTCTGCTCTCCATGTTTACCACATTTTCTGTCACTTTTAAAGTGCAATAGATCCACCACCATGCTTAACAAATTACAATAATGCTTCTGTTTTTCTCTGAACATACTGTAGAGAGCTAAGAGGTCACAATCTAAATGTCCAAGACATCTCATGCTTAATAGAGTGTGTTGCACACGTCAGATGTTGATTTCTGTGATGAGATCATTTTTAAAGGCACCTTCTAATACGTTTCCATGTAAATTATGTTTACGCAATAACACCACACAGCCCCATGCTAGCCCAAGCCGTCCAATAAGCCGCCCAAATAGATTTCAGTCTTTCTTTAATGACAGTTCAGCCGGTGGACAGCACAAGCATTAAGTGATTTCTCTTTGCTTTGTAAAAGCTGGTTATCTCTAGTTGTAGCCCATGTCGTTAGAGTAAATGATTTGAAGGATCATGTAAAATGTCACTTTGGAATTTGCTGCATCTGACTTGGTTGCACTTTGTTCCATGCTGATGTTCATAGTTTCATCAACAAAATAAAACATAGCATTTAACCGCAAGTGCCCAAACTTTCGCACACTATGCATCTAAATTTGGACATAACACACTGCTGAGGAAGAAGAAACCTGCAGATTCAAATCAACAGTGTTGTTGATGTTCTTTCCTTCACATTCAGCACCAGTTCCACAACTGAGTGACCACAGGGAGTCAGCATGCTGCCTGCTGCCACTGAGGCTGGGGGGGTTGGAGGGACAGTAATCTTCATCATCTTCATGGTCTTCTTCCTACTCAGGAAATGGACAGCTGACCACAGGTACAGCTCAGGTAAGTGAACTATGGCTTTGGCTTTATCTTCTCAGGTACTGCGAAAGCTTACAGTGGTGTGTGTGTGTGTGTGTGTGTGTGTGTGTGTGTGTGTGTGTGTGTGTGTGTGTGTGTGTGTGTGTGTGTGT
>JBBIGC010066703.1:0-10849 GCA_037576955.1 Lepidarchus adonis
CTCTCTCTCTCTCTCTCTCTCTCTCTCTCTCTCTCTCTCTCTCTCTCTCTCTCTCTCTCTCTCTCTCTCTCGCTGTCTTTTTTTCCCATCCTCTCTGACCGCCGTTCGGCCAAGACGTGCGTTCTCAGTCATCCTGATCCTGGATGGTGGTACTGGAGAGAAAGAAACGAATAAAATTCTGTTAGAAGCTTTGCCAAACCCTCCTACAGTTATTTAATCATTTCAAATGCGTCCTGGAAGTATTTTAAATGCTGGTTTTTGAGCTTTTCAAGAATTCTCAGAAACGAATAGACTGGTCATGCACAGCTGGCTGCTGCTGTCGGACGTGTTAGCGTGCTTAATCTAATGTTGAAATATTCCAACCAAAGCCCTGAAAACTACTGACCCTAGAGCCTGGTTACCGGGCGTGGAGGGCAGGTAACTAGGTCAGTTTGGAAGCTTCCCTCCTCAAACGCACTCACTAAAACCTGGTAGTTGACAGGTGAGTTGAACCAGGTGTGCTTTATCAGGGAAATCATCCAACTGTGTTGGACTGGAGCGGGCCACCCTGCCCTAGAGCAACACAGCACTAACAGGATGGGTGCACACTTCTGAAATTCCTAAAAGACTCAACCAGAAAGCCACTTTGATTTATACTTTGCGTCTGGGTTTTCTTCGCGGGATTTGTTTCCCCTTAACGTCTATATATATTATCCTGCTTATCATATGGATCCATGCTAAAATGAGAAAAAAATGTCAAGGTATTTATATATTTTTTTGCATTTTAATGACATAGAGAATATTATACTAAAAGAATATTGTTTTGTGGTTTGTTTATGCTCTGTTTGTTGCTCAGCAACGTGTTAAGCCTCTTTGCTTTTTCTTCACCGAAACGTTCCCCCTTTCCCTGGTTTTTAAATTGGGTGTGTGCCCAGCACTCCAACATCCCATGTTCACCAAAAATACAAAAATTTATATTGAAACAGTCATCCATGTTTGCTAACTGCGCTGATGGCGGAGTGATATGAAACCACGAATCTGAAGCACAAAACCCGTTCCCATGGCAGCCAGTGTTCTAAGAAAATAATGCCACAGGTCTGGGACACCTTCCCATTAAAATTCAATGGAGCGTTTTTCTGCTTTCTAATAAACTATAATATTTCATTGGGTTTCCCATAATGTGTGCTAGATATTGAGGATATCAAAATAATAATAACTGCTTTAATATTGACAATCAAAATAATATTGGCATATCAACAGATAACTGCTTTAATATTGACATTGGACAGATGTTTAGATTTGACACAGTGAATATCTGATCACTGCATTTATTGTACCTGGGCACATGCTAAAATATCTGAATTTTATTGCATTTGTAATTTTACAGAAATAAATGTGCTACCTCTGCGATGATCAGCCAAGTAGTCCCAGTTATAATTCAGGGTGGTCAAACTTGGCCAGGCCGTTTTCACCATAATGCCTGTGGTGCAAAAGCAAAGGTGGATATAAAGTAGAGTTTTAATTTATTGGAATTTTTATAAAATATATACTTTTATTATTTGTATTATTTAATTCATACATTATAAGTAAGAAATTATTTATAATTCCATTAAATTAAGAAAATAAATACTAAAAACGTAGAATGGAAATGGAAATCTGCAGTTATGTGTAAGTGTGTAGTATAAAAATATATTTAAAAATATATATATCATTGAGAGCTTTCCTTCTCTTCTGATGGGCCCATTCAAACATCTGTACAGGCCAGCTGTGGACAGATGGGGCAGCTCTGTTGTAAAGGTATCAGCATGTGTCAGATATGGGCATCAGACTGCAGTTCCCACATCAGCGCCTCTTTAATATGAGTTCCTTTTGTTTGTAAGGAAACAGAATCATTTCACTTTGACACTACGCTCTTATAAATACAATAGCAACTGTGCAATTATGCAACACTGATGCGTAAACGATGCTTAATCTGAACCTGATATAGAATATAGCGCGGCCACTGCTTTGGGGTTTAACTGAAATAGTTTGTCTATGAGGCGTAGCGTTGTCAGAGAGAGAGATCATGGGCTGTATAAATTCTTCTCTCGGTTTAACTTACTCGGCCTAAATTAATAGGACTGTACAATGCAGTATTGCCAAAGAAAGACATTTTCTCTTTGTGTCTCTCTCTCACTTTCTTTCTCTCTCTCTCACACTCTCTTGTGTCAAAATATCTCAGATCCATGGCCTCATAGCCTAAGCATCCATACGTTTAAGGCCAATTTTCTCATCACGAGGTTGGCTGGCTTGTTGAACTTGGCAAGGCCGTGTAGTGAGAGACGACTTGGATATGGCAGAACAAGCCGAAAAGCACACGTGGCACTTTTCAAAGAGCCTCCGCGGCCAGTGGCGAATCTGTCAGCGCCCTGGGCGTCGCGGCCGCGCTTTATTATCACTGCTGTTGCATTTGTAGCTGCCACAGTGTGAGAGATGGCTTTCACTGGTTAACACTTACTCTATTTGCTTCCCCTGACAAAGCTGATGACACAAATGTAGCTCCAAACTTCAAGCAGTAGTTTGCAAAGATCTAATTCAATTCAGTCTTCCAAATGCAGTCAAGCCATCAAGAAAGGCTTGGTGCATGGGGTTCACTTCATTAGTTAAAAGGGTAATTTAACAGATTTTTCAGTTTCTACATCTGGTTAAATGAACACACAGCCATTCAGAGTGAACTTTCTAGAAGAAGTTATTGTCCCGGTGGTTGGGATTGGAACCAGACGACTTTGAAAGCTCCCTCACTGGAAAGTGCTTGCATGACAGGTGAAGATGATGCCATTATAATATCTAATTTAGTCTTAAATTTAGCCTAAAATGTATTGTTTAAAAGTCATTGAAGGTGAAGAGGTGCATGTATATGATTTATTTCAGTTTCACCACAGTTTTGTTCATATAAATTAACATAAATGTTCATTTTCCACAAACTAGATCTCAAAGTTGACTCACTTATATGGCTTCTGATACTGTACAAGATATTGCTGGCTATGAGATTGGACATTGGTGTATAGTTAAAGGGCCTTGTACAGCATCAGAAACCACACAAGCAAATGTGTATGAGATTTTGTTTGCAGCTCAAATGATACTGTACAACATCCTGTCAATCCACAGCTACAGACCGCGCTGTAAAACTCCTGGAACGATCATCACCCTTTCCCTAAGAGAACATCCCATTCCTCATCCTTTTCTCATCGCTCATCTTTTTCTCCCTCACGCCACCCACTCCTCCGCCTCCGCCTCCTTTCGTTTCTCCCTTCTGAAGGCCTGAGATTCCGATCCTATCTTAGCTACTGTACATGTCTCCACAGGAACGTGTAAACAATGCCCAACGTTTATGACCTATCCAGGGGGAAAAGAGGGAAAAAACAAACGGAGAAATGCTTGGCGAGGGCCCGGCCCATGGTTCAACCCTCGGGGGCCGGGATCAGATCGCCAGTGGCATCATTTAAAGCCTCATTTTTTCCTCTTTAAATTAGTTCAGAGGTAGGCTTACATTATGTAAGTCTGCAGTGTGCCTTGTGACATTCAAAACACCTTGATGTAATATGTTAAGATGCGTTATTTTTACTCAAAATTATTAAAACTTTTATTTACAGGCTTTTGTGAATCACTGTCACTGAACCATTACTCATCAAATTGCCCAAAGCTCATCTGGAACATCAAACATGTTCATGATGCTCATTAGATTTCTAGTTAACATATTGCAACTGGCCAATAATGTCATTAGAATATATTATGTAACCACGTCAGATGTTTGGTACTGAATAACAAGCAACATGCTGCTGAGATGTGCTGTAATAATGTGTTTCAGCTCCACCCCTGATCATTCTAGGACACCTTTGCTGTTGTTTTAGCTGTAATACGTTTTTACCCCTAGTCTTACTGCTCTGGAGAGTTGAACTGATGGATTTTATACAGTCAAAATGCTACAAAATGTGCTTATTATCAATGACAATGACCTGCAGAATACAAAAACAAACTGAACCCTGCTCAGTAGCCTAACATGATGCTTAATTTTCACCTTTTCTACTGTCCCACCTATAGTTTGACCTCCAGTCCTCAAATTTTGAGAACACCAGCTCTAGTGTTGACTGAAATGTCCTCCTGTAAAGTATTGTTCATTTGCATAGCTCACAGTACTGTGTCCTAAACCACGTCAACAAGTCCAAGTGGATCTGGGAGGAGTTTTTATGCAATGATTTGAGTGAGTATAAGTACTAGAGTTTGTTAGGTACATAAGGTTCGCACCTGCAGATGTAAATTGGAAAGTGTGTCTTGGCTTATCAACTGAGTAGATAAATCTGTAAACCAATCAGCCTGTATTTATTTAAAATGTAGTCAAACATTTTCAGTGTATAAAGGGACTGAAAATATATATAATTTTATCAACTTAAAATATAAATATAAAATATAAGCTAAGACCAAGTAAAAGTAAAAAAAAAGTTAAAAGAGAGAACCAATTTTTAAAAAATATTACAAATGTAGAAATTAACAAACTAAAATACAAAAACCAATTAAACTGTTAAGTTGTTATAAGAAAATTAAATCATAAAAAACAATAAAACAAAACAAACAACACAAAGAAAGCAATAAAAGAATGAGCATTAAGTAAAACAGGTACAGGCTTTGTAGGGTTTTCAGGAAAATATGTCTGCAAATGACAGGAGATACCATCACTATTTCCCATTATAACTATTGAATATGTGGTATGTGATTTTAACTCATCGACTCATTCGCAGATCTTTTCTGAGTTTCAATAGGTGTGTTAAAACAGAGAAGATACTGAAAGACTTAACTAAGCAGAGCAGTAAACCATCAATAAATAGGCAACTATTGATGTCAAATCCTGCCCTGATTGGTGGTATAAATGGTACCATTTCCAGCAATTACAATATTTAGCTTTTTCATTTATATATTAACATTCTATCATCCATTGTCATCAATCAAGGCCTTTAACTCATTTTATATACTATATATTTACAGTGGTGTAAAAAAGTGTTTGCGCCTTCCTGTTCTTTTTCTTCCATGTTTGTCACACAAGTACGACAAAACAAATAAACACATTGTGGTTTTTAAATTAAGGATTTTATTATTAAGGGAGAAAGAAAATATAAACCTGCATGGCCCTGTGTGACAAAGTGATTGCCCTCCCAGCTTAATAATAACAGTGGTTTATCACACCTGAGATTAATATCTCAGGTGATGCCTGACAAAGTGAAGTAGACCAGAAGATCCTCAAAAGCTAGACATCATGCTGAGATTCAAAGAAATGTAGATTACTTTTGTTACTTTTTATGCTATAAATTAAACAAAAATAATAAATAAACTTTATTATTCCAAATTCTCTCTTTTTTTTTACATGGTTAAGACCTTAATTAGCTTGCTACTATATCTGATGCATAACAACAGCTGTGATTAGTAAATGCCAACTGGTGCTAATTACAAAGCTTTACAAATACTCTGACCCTTCAAACCTTGTGCACACACTTGTGGACACTCAACAACCATGGGTTCCTCTAATCTGTGTAAGACTCTGAAAATGAAACTCCCCATCATAAAATCCAATGTCCGAAGTATGAAACAGAACATCTACAGAAGCTTGATGCATTTTGGAAACAAGTGCTGTGGACTGATGAAATTAAAATAAAACTCTTTGGCCACAATCAGCAAAGGCATGTTTGGAAAGAAAAGGAGCAGCACTTCATGAAAAGAACACCATTCCAACCATTAAGAATGGGGGTGGTGCTATCATACAGGAAGCAAATTCTGGAAGCAAACATCACACCATCACAAAAAGCTGAAGCTGAAAAGAGGATGAGCTTCTACAACAGGACAATGATTTTAAACGGACCTCAAAATCAACCATGGACGACCTCAGGAGATGCCACCTGAAGGTTTGGAATGGCCATCACAGTTCCCTGATTTAAACATTATTGAAAATTTGTGGGTAGATCTTAAAAGAGCTGTACATGCAAGACGACCAAAGAATATTACAGAACTAGAACCTTTTGCAAGGAAGAATGGGAGAAAATCCCAAGTACAGGAAGGGAAAGTCTTTAGCTCTAAAAAAGTTTTTGCAAGCTGTGAAATCTGGAACATGTTCAATTTATGGCAGAAAAAGTAACTATGCATCAAAATTTGTTAAAAATATTGTGTTTTGTCCATGTCCTAGAGAGACAGTTATAAAATGACGAAAATCTGTTATTTATCCAGGGGTGCCCAAACTTTTGCATAAGACTGTCCAAGGCTAGTAAAGATTAATTGATGGCTTATGAAATATTTCTATAAATTGTGGCATTTCATGATTTACATGAAACAATACATTGCCAGGGCCTTAAACATCATAACCTTGCAAGATGGACGTCCACTTTCACTGTCCAGTCAGCTGAAGGCAGTGCCAGTCCACAGGCTCCATGCTACTGTTTCTGACTTGGAGTAATACTCTCAGATCGGCTTGCGTTAGCATACTGGACTGTAAGAAAACCTACACCGATTAATTCATCATTTTGAGCGCTGTGTATTTAGATAAAAATGGCTTGTTCCTGGTGAAAGTAAACGGTTTGGTCAGAGAATATTTTTTTTCAGATTGCTCCTCAAGCACCGGCCCATGGGCCACTGCTGTATTTGGTAAAGTGGTCCAGCGAGATGTCAGACCCAGAAATATTGTTGATTTCAATGATTGATGGTCCGAAAATATTTTAATCAAGTCTCGCTTTGCTGCTGTGCCCAAAAAGGCCACCTGGAACGCGTATAATGTTTCTTCATATTACCATCCTGCTAACTCAACTTGAGCTTTCCCCTGTTTTTTCCCATCTCGGGTCTGCCTCCGACTGTTTTTCTTACAAGGCTGTTCATTAAGGAAGAAAGGCCTGAGGGATACCTGACACCACCATGCTCAAATGGTCCTCCTATGAGTTCTGAAATCGTGAAAATGATGTTCAATGGTGACATTTCACACCCATTTATAACCACATGCACTCACTTGCCATGAGATCTTTCGGTTCTTGATTTGCATGCGTTTGCATTTTTCCACCAAGTTGCCACCAATAGAACTGCATTTATTTTTTTCCTACCTTGAATAGTCACATTCACTCGCCTGTTTGTTTGTTGTTGTTGTTTTTTTTTCTTTTCAGTTTCATTAAGGCTGTACAAACACCTTTAGACTGACATTGTGTATTGTCCACAGACCACAGAAATTTTGTCATAGAAATTTTTTTTTAGATATTACTCCTTGCTTTGCAATGTCATTAAAATCTGTGCATTTGCATATATCCATCTATGCGGTTTAGCCCTGCCCACTTATGCTGTAGTGTTTCAGCCCAGATTGGTTTTTGAATGTGGTGCAGTGCAGGGCAGCCAATCAGAAGAGAGGTCATTTACCTTTATCTAAAAGACACAGTGTCAATGGCTAAGTGATGACAAAAACGATGTATGATTCTATTTGATGTATGAGACTGCACGATCTTTCCGTGGGCAAAAAAGAAAAAAAAATACAAATGTAGCATACAGTATGGGACCTTTAACCTCTTTTGTCTGATCCTTCGAGTGACTGTATCAGCCAGCTACTAGCCAGATGTGTCTAAAGGCCAGAAGAAAAGAGAAATAACCATCCATAGCGCCATTCACAGATAGAGTTTCACCTCCGTCCTCACATTTGATTAAAAACTAATCCTTTTCCAACCAAACACCTCCATCATTGATTGAAGCACATTACCGTGAAGTTTCCACCTCATAACATTCTCCTCTTTGATCGTTTTGAATTTTGAGACTTATTGATGTAAGGCTTAGTCAGAGAACGAATGGAAAGCGTCAATTTTTTCAGGTCAGATCTTAGAAACCACTTCAGCAAGGATTGTTCCTGCTCTGAGAGGTAGATTATACCATAGTCCATAGATTTAGCAGATTTAGGGCTAAAATTTGCAGCCTGACCTTGAATATCCGGCTCCCTTTTCAGAGGGCTTGTTGGAGTTTTGCGCTAATGTCAGTGGGACACACTTCTGGACTTGTTTGTTCTCTTCTTCAGTCCAATAAGCCAAGAGATGAGGCAGATTTGGCGTGAATGGACGTCCACGTCTGTGTTATTGCAGAATGAAAGGTCGAGGATGGAGGGGGAGTAAAGAATTAAAAATAGATTTTCAGTGTCTATCAGACATGAACAAAAAACCACCACCATCCAAAACATACTTTACTTTAATTCCTTAAATGATGAAGGACTGTCCTCTCAAAACAGATTAGTGTTTGCACTTGGTTCGAATACAGTCGGTACGTTATTTTCACGCCTCTCTAATATTTATAGAGTTCTAATGTATTTATAAAGTTCATGTTCTCTAAATGGAACAAACATGGTAAATATGGCATTTTGTTGTGCAAATTTTAGACGACAGTTTCTGCTGGGCTTAATGGTGTTTTTTTTTTTACTTTTTGCCCAGTCCATGTTTTATGTCAGATTTTCCCACTGGTAGGTTACATTCAGAAAATAACTTTGTACTGGATGTAAATTTAGTTCACTTAGAAAATTAATAAAAAAATGGCCTGGGGGTGTACAAACTTTTGCATACAACTGTGTTTATATAAGCATATGTGAATGCAGGTGACTGAAAGATGACTCAAGGTGACTGAAAAATCTAACAAAAGTTACTTTATGTCACATAAACATAAATTTATGTTAAGTTTAATCATTTTATCTTCAGTGACATGGGTTTTTTGTGTAACCAGAACAACTCCTTTGTTGCCACATCATACTGTAGACATCCTCTATCTATCTCCAGACCTCCATCTTTAAAAGATGCTTTTCCTCACTTAATTTTCTTGTAAATGTTGACTAACTCCTTTTAAATTTCACCATCTCACATGTAATTGGCCTGATGACACTTAGCAGCAGACTAACGGTAAGCCTGCGAAGACCTGCCTCTGATTGGCTAGTGTTAGTGGTTTAGTTATGACTATGATCAGATGGTTAGGGTTAGTGTGTGTGTTGTACAACACATGAAACATGACAGAAGCAGAACACCCATAGATCACAATGTGGTACACACTCTCAGTAGTTTGAGTATTTAGGTGCAAACACTTAGTTAGTGTTGTCTTTCAATTGCCTTACTTTTGGCGATAATCGTGTTGACGTTAATTATACTGACTGAGTCAATGATACACATATCAACTTGATGTCCACTGTCTCCACTTGTAGTCACTTCCACATGGGAGCTCCCAAATGGCTCTTTAGATGTTGGGTGATTTACAGTGCTGCTTGTGAGCTCAGTTCACTCACTGTCATATATATCCTGCACAATAAATGTCATACAGTGAAGCCGAGAGGGAAGTGTAGTCATTATCATGTCCGAATGTCAGCCAGCAGGAGACCTGCATGATTTGTGATAGGGTTTACATATATCTGGGTTTGTTTTGAACTTCTTTCATTCCAGAAGCAGTGGCAGAACAAAAACATGGGTAGTTTTGATTGTTACGTTTTCAAAGTTGTCCCACCAACAACTGTTCCAACTGGGTCTCGTCCAAAACCGCCGATGACGTTGGTGGCGGGCGCTCGAGTGTGACAGTTGCTGTGTTGAATACAGTAAGACATCCAAAGCTCACTCTGAGGTCTGTCATCTTCATAATGGAGGGAAAGTAACTGTGTGTGTGCATGTGTAAGCATTTAAAAAGTGTTAAAAGCAAAGTTACGAGCGACAGTATTTGGTCTGTCTGCCATTGCAGGAAATGACCTCACTCATGTAAACAAACATGGAGCACAGTGTAACGTCCAAGGAGATAAAGCCGTTATGACGTAAATCCCTGTTTTCCTCGTCCACACGTAAACGCAAACACTGCGGGAAAAATCTCCACCTTGGGAGGCATTTTCAGGGACCAAAACGAATGTTTATGGCTCATCTCAATTTTACCAAAAAGCATCTTGATGATCGCGAAGTCTTTTGGGGAATATACTCTGTGGACTGACAAGACAAAGGTTTGGAAAGGTGTTACATCTGGCTTAGAAGTAACACTGCATTTCAGAAAAAGAACATCATACCAACAGTAAAGCATGGTGGTGGTAGTGCAATGATCTGGGGCTGTTTTTCTGATTCAGAACCTGGAAGACTTGCTGTGATAAACAGAACCATGAATTCTGCTGTCTACCTGAAGGAGAATGTCCTTCTACTGTTTGTGACGTCAAGCTGAAACAAACTTGGGTTCTGTAGCAGGACAATGATCTAAAACACACCGGCAAGTCCACTTCTGATTGGCTGAAGAAAAACAAATTTAAGACACCCACCAGATCACTCAAATCAGCGGCAGAACAATGACTGGAGATTCTGTCCCCACGTGGAATCAAACACCACTGCAAATTCTTCTCCTTTGCTCTCCCTCACTGGTGAAGCAAGATGCTTAGACACATCAGAACTGCAGAGACCTTTGCTACCTTCAAGAAGCACATCAAGACTCCTCTGTTCTGTGACTTCCTTAGCATGTATTAAACTCAACAATAAAGTATACTTTAACTTTGAACACATACATATCTACAGAATTATTACCTACTCACTGTTTATGCTGCTTGCAAATATGTAATTTAAAGTATTATAATTACATCTTGCTTTTATTGATGTATAACATCCTGTACTCCTTTTAGTACTCTTTGATAATTACGCAAATCATAATTATAGCTGATATATATATATATATAAAAATCAATGGTATATTTTCCCTCACTTCTGGGAGGGCGGCGCCCAAGCGCCCCCTATTGGCCAGCCGCCACTGCCAGGGGCTCGTCTCCGGTTTCCAAAATGCATCACAAACTGCTTGAGAAAGTCATGTATTCTCCTCATGATAGTTCGTCTCGCAGGTA
>JBBIGC010066763.1:0-25394 GCA_037576955.1 Lepidarchus adonis
TATCTTTCGATCCCGGCGTTTAATGGAAACGGGCGACTAAAAGAGACAGGCTATTATTAGAAGATATACGGTATATATGTTTATGTATGTTTTTATATAAGTGGCCCATGTCATACATATCTATACCTGTCCTTTGTTTTTTTGTTTGTTTGTTTGTTTTAATTTTCCATTAAATTATTTAAATCTCTGTCCCAGGTTTGAGTTTGTTGTTTAGATTTTACTGAATACTGAATGGTTAATGAAGTTTTCCATTAAGTCTTAATTGAATTGAATCAATGTGAGGTTAAAGATGTCCTCCTTTACTTATAATACTTACTATTATGGTCTGTGTAGTCATTAGCCTCAATCACTTGCTTGCATGTGTGTTGCAGTGTTGGATGTGTTGTGGCTAAGCACCTTTAACTTTGCGGTGGCGTACGCAGCCGCCGACGGCTCGCCAGAGACACCGCCTGAACTGGTTGTGGTGTCACTTCCTGTGAGTCTCTCTCCTGTTGTCATACTGGGTTTGACCACTGATGCTGTTTGCAGACGCACACTCTAAACACTTTCATTTTTGTGTTCTGCTATGTTAAAGCAGAAGAAGGACGATAAGAGGGAGGAGAAGTACCTGAACTTCAGTGATCTCGTGTACGGCACCTGCACAGAGAGACAGCACCACTACTTCCTGTGCCACATTGAAGATTGGTATGTCCATCCTACATTTGGGCAACTTGACAGTTCTGCAGCTTTTGTTGTTAATTGTTAAACCTGCTATAGGACTACTTAAATGCAATAGGTTTCTGAAAGAGATAGATTTATTGTATTAGACATTAGACTCAAGTTTCTAAACATACAGTCCACTCCTCAGACCATACGCAAATTAATAGTCTGATTTTAAATTACAATAAAACATTTACACATATTGTATCCACTTGGTCAGTTAGTACAGTGACTATAGTGTATACATCCATTCATTCTGTCTTAATCCATCCATTCATTCTGAATATGACTCTGTCTTAAAGGTGCAGTAACAAACAAAGGTTGATAATTCTAAGGGATGGAGAGAGGTTGAATGATGGTTGTGTAGAAATGAATTATAATTTTTGGTGTATAACAGCAGGCATGTAGTTATTCACATTACAGCAATGTCTTACAATATAAACCATTTTCTGCGCTTTACATTAAAGAGTCCATAGTCTTTTGTCGTCTAGGGGGTCCTCTGTTTACATTGGTGTTTCTTTCCCCCGAAGGCAACGTAAAGTGATTTTCACCGCAAGTTGAAATAAGCACCTACCGAATCCAAAATGACAAATGAACATATCCAATGTTAAAAAACAATGTTTGGGCTGCATGGATATGGCTGCAGTCGCAATACGTAGTCGTATTATCAGTGCAGCCGAAGTGGTAATTTATTTTTACACTTGTTTTAGATTTTACATATCCCAGCCACTCCGTATCCCTTAGAATGAAACAGGCTATTTTAGTTTCTGTGCCTTTCAGATTGATCAATATAAATGAACCTGTATGCTCTGGCCTGTATACCACTGTCCACGATATTCACAAACCGGCACATTCATTTCTCCTCTCTTCTTGCTTTTAGGGACCTTGTCCTGGCTGCTTCAGCTGCCTCCATTGAAGTCAGCATTATCGCCAAACAAGATGACAAGGTGATACAACTAGTTTATGGATATAGTTTTGATGGACACATCATGTAGAAAACTGTTAAACATCATTGACACACATTCCCTACTTTGTTTGTCATCACCGAAAGGAGGAGGGGATCTTCTGAGTCTCAGTTCAACCAGAGATTTCCTCCTCTAGCTTAGGGAGTTTTCCTCCCCCCTGTTGCCTCTGGCTCGCTCATTAGGGCCTCAGACCCAGATTGTGTTAAGTTGGAAAGGGCGATGAATTAAAAAAATTGAATTGAAATGATCTAATAACACCCATCATCCATTAAAACCTCCTGACTAATATTGTGTAGATCACCTTTTATCCACCAAAATATCCACTTGTTTAATCCTGCACTCCACAAGACCTGTTTAATGGGTTAGATGGAAATTTCAATCTTAACCATTTTAGAAAAACAGACCTTATTTTAGACTAATATAATATTTTTTTTTTGTATTTATAAATTGCAAAACTGCAATTTATCTGGTGTCCCACACTTCTTTCCGCTCAGACTAACTGGGAGCTGTGGGTGCTGGAGGACGCAAGCCGGGGTGAACTGCCTGTTACCCTCAATAATGATGACACACTGCCAGTAGGGGTGGGCATTGACTACACCAGCCAAGGAGAGATCTACTTATGTAAGCTCCTCAGTGGCACCTCAGTGTGCCATGTTTATCATAAAGATACTAAACTGCAGATATAACCAAGACATGTTTTAGTTTCTACAATTTGTCTGTTGTCATCTTGTCTATGTTCACATGCCCACTTATTTATTTATTTTATTTAACTTTAGCTGATGAGAAGAAGCTGCCACCAGCCCCCACGCTATTGATCCTCTCCACTGATGGAGTGCTGTGTCCCTTTTCTCTGTTGAACCTCAACCCCGCAGTTAAACAGCTGGTCACACTGCCGACCACCCTCACCCTGGATGGAGAGAGACCCTCATTAGCCAGTGAGCACCAACCATGTTTACAGGAGTCAACCTAGCCCTGGCCTGAATTACTGTTTCCTTTAGTAATAATAATAATAATAATAACAATAATAATAATGACAATAATAATAATAATAATAATAATATAGACCCTTTTTAAAATCCCAATGTCACGTTACATAGAGGGGGTGGGGGAGGGTGAGAAAAAAGTTTTTTAATTAAAAGTGAGAAATGAAGCTCAGTCCTGTAGAGATTGTAGAAGAGATTTCTAGATTTTTGGGACGGTAGCAGTGAAAGATCTCCTAGCCTGAGTGGAAAGATTGGTACAGGGGAAGAATAAGTGTGTATTACTGGGGGGTACACTGGTGTAAATGGGAAGGTCATGATATACAGTAGATTTTTGTCATGACATGGATACAGACCTCAGAAAAGGTTAGTTAAAAGCAGAATTAAACATGAGTTTCAGTATCTTAAGAATTGATTGAAAAAACCCCCACACATTCGGTATTTATCATATTTGTGCAAGCCTTTTGTTCATTTAATGTCCTTTCAAAACCACCGTTAAGTAAAAGTTTTTCTGCAATAAAAGGCTTATTGCTAAAAACATTAATCCAAATGATATTAATACAAAACTTATACCAAATCTATCATTAATTAATATATATTTTATTGTGTATTTTTTTTTTCCACTCTTTACTTCTGTGCACACTATTTACACACAAAACTTTCTTTTCGGTTTTTAATAAACTTTTATCTTTTTATATTTTCAGAATCCTCCTCCACTCTAGCCCAGGCCCCTGCTTTGTCCAATCCTCCTTCTGTTTTCCCTTCTTTCCAAGTGCCCTCAACAACCACCCCTGCAGCTCCACCAGGCTCTGCCACAGCCCCTGCCTCCTCTTTCGGCCTGTCCTTCACTCTGCCTACTCCGGCCTCCAATGCTCCCCCTGGTTTCTCTTTTAACTCCACTTCGTCTGCTTCGTCTGCCTTTCCCTCAGCCTCCACTTTCTCTTTCGCTACACCCAAACCCTCCACAGATCCCCCGGCTGCGTCGACTTTCTCATTCGCTGCGCCCAAATCCTCTAATGATGCCCCGTCTGCATCCACTTTCCCATTTACTGTAGCCAAACCCTCCAACGATGCCCCACCCCCACCCGCATCCACTTTCCCCTTTACTGTAGCCAAACCCGCCAACGATGCCCCACAAGCATCCTCTTTCTCTTTTACTGCAGCCAAAACTTCTAACGATGCTCCACCCGCGTCCACTTTCCCCTTTACTGCAGCCAAACCTTCCAATGATGCCCCGCCCTCTTCCACTTTCCCCTTTACTGCAGCCAAACCCTCCAACGATGCCCCGCCTGCGTCCACTTTCCCCTTTGCTGCAGCCAAACCCTCCAATGATGCCCCATCTGCATCCACTTTCTCCTTTACTGCAGCCAAACCCTCCAATGATGCTCCATCCGCATCCACTTTCTCCTTCTCTGCCCCTAAACCCTCTTCGGATGCTCCACCTGCATCCACTTTCTCCTTCAGCACTGCCTCCATCAAACCAACTGCTGAGAGCTCAAATTCTCCAGCACCTGCTCTTCAGAGAGGAACCTCGGCTTCACCCATCACAGTGCTGAAACCTCCAGCAGAAACAAACATTCCTAATGTTAGAATGAACCTCAGCGACAGGTGGGCTGATTTTTTAAAAATTTACATGCATAGTTATTCCTAGATCATGCTGGTAACATTCATTTTAATTCATAAAAGAGGTGCTTCACATCAGTGTCACTTTGTTGTTCTTTTTTTATTAAGGCTGTTACTGTATTAACACATTAGTACACATCAGTAATTCGGTTTTTATAAGCCCAATTAAAATATTTTAAGTCAAAAATTAATTAATTATTTGCCACGTATTATGCAGAGTCATCCTCTTTAATTAATAACTAAACATTTACCTTTAATATTTTAAATAACAAAATTGTTTTTCTTTTCTGTTGTGGCATAAGAATATTTCTAATATGTAAAAAGCAACTGTATTTTATTTTTCAAACATTTTAAATATTTAAAATGTCAAAATGAAATCTTGTAGGTTTCTGGCTGTAGAGACCCCTGCCCCTTCTGCCTCTGCTGTGCAGCCTTTCTCTCTTACGTCCACCCCTAAAGCTGCAGCTCTCAGCACCAGTACCCAGCCAACATCACAGTTTAGCATCAGCAAACCAGCTGCAGTCATAGGTAAGTAGGCCTGAGAGTCACGTTAGAAGTTTCCAATAAAGTTAAAGTAAAGATTATTTCTGTTCAATAAGTGGTAGTGGCTGTTTTAGACATGGCAAAAGCACCATTTTGTTCTGTGTTGATGTTTGGGCTCTTAATGCACCTAAACTGTCCATTTGTACTGGCTTGATTAGACTCGGGTTAACTTGCGTTTTTCAGTTATTCAAATGTTATTCATAGCAGTAGTTAAATATTTCACAGTTGGCACCAAGATATTGTCTATTTTGAATGAATGCATTGTAGTTGCAAAATGTACTGTATTATTTACAGGAGATTTAACTTAAGATTCAAGCTGTTTGTCACACACACAAAAAAAATATTACAAGTACGTAGTGAAATGTAACCCTGGATCCTACACTGACTGTGTAATAAATTACAGTGGGGCAAAAATTGTCAGCCACCCACTTAAAAAGATCAGCGAGTCTGTAATGTTCATCAAAGTTTCACTTCAACTGTAAGAGACAGAATGTAAAAAAAAATACAGGAAATAACATTGTATGATTTTTAAAGAATTTATTTGTATAATGGTGAAGAAAATAAGTATTTAGCACCTACAAACAATCAAGAATTCTGGCCCCTTAAAGACCTGTTACTTCTTCTTTAAGCAGCTCTTCTATCCTCCACTCAGTACCTGTATTAATGCACCTGTTTGAACTTATCTGTATAAGAGACACCTGTCCACACCTTCAAACAGTCAGACTCCAACCTCCACCACGGCCAAGACCAGAGAGCTGTCTAACGACACCAGGGACAAGATTGCACACTTACACAAGACTGGGATGAGCCGATCTACAACAGGCAGCAGCTTGGTGACATGAGATCAAGTATTGGAGCAATTATTAGAAAATGGAATAAATGCAAGATCACTGACAATCTCCCTCAACTTGGGGCTCCATGCAAGATCTCACCACTTGGGTACAAATGATCTTGAGAACGGTGAGGAAACAGCCCAAAACTACACGGGGGAACTGGTCAATGACCTGAAGACAGCTGGGACTACAGTAACAAAGGTTATTATTAGTAACCTGGATTAAAATCCTGTTTAAGCCAACACATGTCCATGCCCGTCTAATGTTTGCCAGAGACCATCTGGATGTCATGTGGTCAGATGAGACCAAAATGGAACTCTTTAGTATAAGCGCCACTCGCTGTGTTGGAGGGGGAAGAATGCTGAGTTGCATCCCAAGAACACCATACCCACTGTGAAGCATGGGGGTGGAAACATTATGCTTTGGAGCTGCTTTTCTGCAAAAGGGGACAGGACGACTGATCCGTATTAAGAAAATGATAAATGGGGCCATGTATCACAAGATTTTTTTAGGCAAGTACCTCCTTCCATCAATGAGAGCATAGAGGATGAAACGTGGGTGGATCTTCCAGCATGACAATGATCCCAAACACACCTTCCGCGCAACAAATGAGTGTCTACGTAAAAAGCATTTCAAGGTTCTAGAATGGCCTAGCCAGTCTCCAGACCTCAATCTAATACAGAATCTGTGGAGGGAGTTGAAAGCCTGTGTTGCCCAGCGACAGCCCCAAAACATCACAGCTCCTAAAAGAGGATCTGCGTGGATTTTTTTTACATTCTCACCTCGCCTTCTCCAGCAACGCTGACGACCATCATTTCTGTGCAAGGTGACCCGACACTCTTCAGTGAACACGATTGTGGACCACTCCTGCATTGTTCAGGTCACATGGTCTTGTGCCCACTGCAAATGTTCATGGCGGTCTCTTGGTGTCAGTGGAGTCACCTCCAACGGTCGTCTGGCATTCAAGCCAAAGTGGTGGAGTGGGTTGTGAATGGTTTGTCTGGAAACACTAGTTCCCCTCACATCTTGTAAACGGGCTGCAGCTGTGTGGCAGTTGCATAACGATGTCTGAGTGCATAGGTCCTTAAGTACTGGTCATCGTTGCGGTCTGTCACTCGTGGGGCTCCACTCCTGGGTCTGTCATGAACTCTGCCAGTAGTTCTGTGTCTGCTGATGACACTGAGACACACCAAGTTCACGAGCAACATCTGACTGCCTGCCACCGACCCAAAGGCGCCATGTCCAGGTGACGCTGCTCGTCCAATAAGTGACGTCCTGTGTTCATGGCTGTTTGAATGATGAACTTGTAATAACTTACTGACAATAGCAGCTTTTTTATACCTTTTTTATATATGTCTTTTGGTATTTGCCCCAATATAAGGCACCTGTACAAATGAGACCATTACATGTAAAACACAAAATGATGTGTCTATCACCCCAATTCAATTGCCTCCCTATCCCAAAAATGTCTGAAGTAAAACAAACACCGTATGTGTGACATCCACTAAGTCACTCACACTATCCCTAACTTATTGTTAGTAGTGTAAATACAGGAAATGTATAAATGTCAAGTGCAAAACATTGTGATATGCAATGCAAGGCCCTAAAAGAGTTGCAGTGCAGTGAAGTATGTTGCCCATGTGAGTCTCGCTGAATGTTGGGTATGTTCTAATTTAAGAGCCTTATGACCTGAGGATGAACATTCCACTTGTTGTTTTATGATAGTTATTATAAAACCTTAACACAATAATTCATCAGCTGTTTAGGAGTTATACCACAAAGTAAATAAAAGTGTCTTTAATTTCAGGATCTGAATCAGAAATGTAAATTCCCTTTTGTCTCAGCAGGGACCCGTCCAGCTCAGACTACTGCTCCACCTACTGCAGTGCAGAAACTACCTGCTCCCACAACTCCATCTACTACGACAGCAACACAGGTTTCATATATAAACATCATCTTATAGGTTCATAGATTATGTAGTAGTAACAGCAGTAGTAGTAACAGTATCTGTACAAACATTAGTAATAGTAATAGCAATATTAGTAACAGTATTAGTAGTAGTAGTTGCAGCAGTGGTAGTAACCATAGTAGTAGCATTAGTAGTAGTAAAAGTAGTAGCAGTAAGAGCAGTAGTAGCATTAATGGTAATAATAGTAGCAACAGTAGTAGTAGCATTAGTGCTAGTTACAGTGGTAGTAACAGTAGTAACAGCAACAACAGGAGTAGTAATAGCAGTGGCAGCAGCAGTAGTAGAAGTAATAATAGTAGTCCTAATAGCAGCAGTAGAAGTAGCAGAAGTAGTAGTATTAGCAGCTGTAGCATTATCAGTAGTAGTAGTAGTGCTTGTAGCAGTAGTAGTATTAGCAGTATTAGCAACAGGAGTAGTAGTAGTAATAATGGTAGTAGTATTAGCAGTATCAGCAGTAGTACTAGTAGCAGCAGTTGTGGTAGTATTAACAATGGAGGTAGTAGTAGCAGCAGTTGAGGTAGTATCAACAATGGAGGTAGTAGTAGCAGCAGTTGAGGTAGTATTAACAATGGAGGTAGTAGTAGCAGCAGTTGAGGTAGTATTAACAATGGAGGTAGTAGTAGCAGCAGTTGAGGTAGTATTAACAATGGAGGTAGTAGTAGCAGCAGTTGTGGTAGTATTAACAACGGTGGTAGTAGTAGTAACAGCAGTAGAAGTAGTATTAGCAGCAATAGTATTAGCAGTATCAGCAGTAGTACTAGTAGCAGCAGTTGTGGTAGTATTAACAACGGTGGTAGTAGTAACAGCAGCAGTAATAGAAGCAATTGTAGAGCTTGATGTGATGCTGTGACATTGTTTTACTTGTTCATGTTTATGTTCCAAAGGCCATGTCAATGAAAACTCTAGAGAAACAATTGCAGCAGAAAAAAGACATTGATCCTATAATGGCTGGGATCTTGGAGGAGGTGAGAAATTCATTCATTCACAGCAGCTGAGCTTTCTGTATATTAATGTTTGTTTAAATAAGCTGAACAGTCTTACTGGGTGGAATTTCAGCTATGAATTCGCAGAAATTAGTCTTAAAAAAAAAAAGAAAACACCAAAAAAAAACAAAGCTGTGAAGCAGCAATGAAGGAAATGCACAGGTTAAATATCCTATTTTTAGGAACTCAAGCTAGATAATTTGCTAATGCACCAGTGTTTGTTTTTTTGCCTTTATTATTGCCCAGAAAGTTGACTAGTCGAATAGCTACTACTGTGCTATCGGTGACATGACTGAGTTTGTTGTTGTCTTCACCGTGTAGCTATTGGTCATCCGTCGATGCTAGAAGAAGTGCTAGTGTAACTACTTGTACAGTTGTTTGGACTGAGTTTGTCCATTGTTGATCCACACACAGTTATGTCACTAGTGACTGTTATACAATAGACACCTGAAGGAGAGGAGCTGAGAAGCTTTTGAGTGGTTGTTGTTATTGCAGTGATGTAAATGAACTTCCTGTCTGTGTTCTGTTAGATCGCTCATTTTCAGAAGGAAATGGATGAGCTAAGGGCACGCAGTAACCGAGCAGATTTCCGTGTGGGCAGCCAAGAGGAGATGAGGGACCTGCGCAAAGAGAGTCAGGACTTACACAGCTTCACTCTGGAAATAAAAGAGACCACAGAGGTGCACTTTATCTTTTATTGACATTTGGTAGAAGTGAACACAAAAACACACATACATTTTATATTTTGGGGAGATTTTTTTTTATAACAAAAGCATATGTCATTTGCAATTTTATTTTATTGTATTTATTTATAGCAAAATTCCAAAATCTTTGTAAACTGAAATGAAACATAAAACAAATTAAAATATTAGTTATAAGTTACATGTTCCAGTAACAGCAGGTGAAACACCTGGATAATCAGACATATTTTTATAGGCCATATTAAAGTGCATAGG
This sequence comes from Lepidarchus adonis, assembly GCA_037576955.1. Classification (NCBI taxonomy): domain Eukaryota; kingdom Metazoa; phylum Chordata; class Actinopteri; order Characiformes; family Lepidarchidae; genus Lepidarchus; species Lepidarchus adonis. The sequence goes on from JBBIGC010066763.1 coordinate 9,552, forward strand.
ATTTTCTTTTTATTACAAACAATTTAATGTATAGGCATCTGTTATTTCTTTGCATGTGTGGATTGGATGGACTGTTATCAACATCTGGTGAGAAATATTAGGAGATATTAACAGCAGGAGGGGCAGTAATTGTGGCACATGTTTTAATTATTTTTTTATTTCTTAATGTAACAGAAAATATAAATATTTGAAGCCTAAGAACACATCTTAACCAGGGGTGCCAATAATTATGGAGATTGTGTGCTGTATATGAGGTTATGTGTAGCATTTTTACAGTGACTCCTGTAGAAAAAGCTGCTGCTGTCTGACTCACCCAATGGATAGAAGAAAAATTGGGGTTTGGTGATTTCAGATGCATAATACATGATACACAAATTAAATGTGCAGCAGTTTGGAGAAGTCTGAGCTCTTCAGAATTGGAAAGAAGGTTGTTTAAGTGGATTTGCCATAATTGTAGTGATTCCCTAAACCAGTTGAAGCCTGAATTTTGTTTTTATAGATTTTTACAGTGTGTCACCAGTTTTATGGTTAAAGTAACATCCAACAAGCCAAGTTCCTGATTTACTTGCCATGGCGTTTGTGTTATTATTACAGTCTCTTCATGGCGACATCAGTACTCTAAAAACCACCCTGCTGGAGGGATTTGCAGGAGTGGAGGAAGCCCGGGCTCAGAGAGAGTTGAACCGAGATAAGGGATACTTACAGCTACTCTACAAAAAACCTCTGGACCCTCGCAGCGAGCAGCAGCTTAAGGTTGGACTCACTGCAGGGAAAAGACCCAAAGCAACATTGATACAGCAGTCGACCATAATGTTGTGTTAAAGCACAAAATCTGTCATTTTTGTGAAACAGGAGATCCGTAAGCTGTACCAGTATGTAAAGTTTGCTGTAGAGGACGTCAATGACGTGCTGGATCTGGAATGGGAACAGCACTTGGAGAAGAAGAAAAAACAGAAGTAAGTGTCCCGTATATTTAGGTGTCCTTACCCACCGATCCGTTCAATAATGGGGTCGGCAGTCAGTGAAATTTCACACAATTTCCATCAGCACTCACAAGCAGACAGATTTTAACCTGAACATTTTATTATTAAATGTCTTATACAGCGATGATGTCATCAAAGCAAATTCTCAGTAACAGAAAACACTACCCACAGTAAAATTAGGTTTAATTGTGGAATAAACAGATCAATACAGATCAATTAATCGTTATATCTATATTTAAATTGATTCTGTATGGTTCTCGTGCGGAGAAATGCATTTTACCCATCTGTTTCTTCCTGTGGGATTGTAGTATTTGAGAAACATTTGGGTGCTCATTGTGGGTAAAGAATTCTTTTTTTCACACTCATACATTATAGACGTGAACAGTAACATTGTCTCTGTGACATGGTTATAAAAATACTCTTAAAGTGAATTTGAAATTGAAGTGAAACTCTTGTGAACACACCCAAGCACAAAAAGTGAAGCACAGTGAAATGTGCACTTTAACCCATCCACACATGGAGCAGTGAGCAGCTATCTACAGCACCCAAGAGCAGTGTGGTTGGACAGCACCTTGCTCAAGGGGACCTCAGTGATGCCTGTGCTGAGACCTTCAAGTGCAGCATCCTAATCATTAGGCCCCACTGTCCAAGCCACCAGGGGTGTGTGATGATGATAATTTTACCTATATTGGCTCTGAACTAGTTGCATGAACGTTCTTTGACCCTGGCACATAAACATACGTGAGCTAGGGATTTACAATAATACTGGATTTTTTTTTTTGGCGCATATTTGCTGGAATAAATATTATCAACATTGACGGATATGTAACATGACAAATATTGGCGTTAGTCTACATATCGAATTGAATATAGATATAGAATTGGAAAAACGGACACAAACTACCATTTGTGTACCCCTCCAAAAAATTATTGCCAATGCACTGGAAACTTATTTGGTGTAGTAATATCAACTGTAACTAGTATTAAACTTACTCAATATTTCTTCACTGCATAATACACACAATTCTGCATAAAGGTAAATACATCTTTTATTAGTGACCACAAATATTATCCATATTTTAAGGAAAATAAAATTTGAAATTAAAAGTAAAATATTAACGTCTGCAAATGTATATAAACTATTAGTGTAGAATAAAAATAATGATATAAATGTGTAGCGGTATATCATATATATATATCATATATATACATTATTAACCAATCAGCACAGTGTTGCTGTAAGACCCATGCCAAAATTTCGAAGACTTTTATTTTGAAGAGTACCTTCCCTTGAGGAGAAACTAGAAAATACTACACTGCTAAGTTTTTACTAAACTTAGTAGCTTAGTATTTTCTAGTTCTTAAAAAAAAGTCTGGGTTTCCTGTAATATGAAAGGCAGGGTTGTTATTCATTAGTAGTCACTGTATTGTCCAGGAGTGGAGTTCAAAGATTTACTGGAAAAAAAATCAATATTGCCATCAAACAGATGTTAAGATTTGATTGATATCAAAACTGTTCAAACTGAACAGGAAGAGCATAAGATTTAGGCGACACTGTGCTTTAATGTGGTAATTTGTCTCATTTTACATCAGTTATATGTTCTGTGTAAGTTCTATTTCTCTAACCCAGGTAGATATGCTCCTAGTTTCTGTGTTTTTAAAAATATTTTGTATCCATTTCAGTTTTGACAGAAAACTACATGAAAAATATGACATTGGATTGTTAATCCCATATCAGTGGACTCATCATCTGAATCTTTTAAATATTTACAAATAAACAAACTTTATAGACAAACATTATTTAAAAAACAACTAAATTAAAAGCAAGGACCTGCCTCTTATAACAGAAACTCCCAACTCCATAATGAATCCATCTGGACGTTCAGTGCGCATCTCTCCCTTTATGCTGCTTTTATCATTTCAGACACATGATTGTCCCTGAGAGGGAGGCCCTTTACACTGCGCTGGCCAACAACATGGACATCATCAACCAGCAGAAACAGAAACTGGACCAGCTGGTGAGAGACCTGCAGAGCCTGAGACTCTACAACAAAACCTCCACCTGGAGCACACCAAGCCAGCCTGTATCTGCATCATCATCACAAGGGTGAGTACCTTCAGTATCAATTTTGTAATGGTTTTCTCACACGCCAGACAAAATACAGCTTAAAATAAATCAATTGAAAATGTTATTTAATCTAAAAAGGCGAAAGGTACTCAAACCTACAAAAAATATATTTTCACTAAACCTGAATGAGGTGCAAGCTTTATTTATTTTTAATTTATTAGTTTAAGCCCAAAAAAGAAATTTAAACAAAGATATAATTACTAATACTAGTACTAATAAGTAAATTGTAAAATTTCTATTTTACAGTTTGGATAATGAGTTGGAGAGCCTGAGAAATGCTCTGCTAAAAGCCAGCCTGGAGACCGCACCCAAGGCCCCTTCAAAATCTCCGTGTAAGTTCCTCTTCATGGGGAAGTGTATAATGTCTATGTAGTATAGTATGTAACACTGTCTGCACAAGGGGGCGCCAGAGTAACTTTTTTGATTACATGCTTCTCTTTGTTGGTGTGTGAATATCTGTTTAATCGTAACATGTTTTTCATTCTCAAGCCAAGATGACTCCAGTCAAGCAGTCTCAGCTGAGAAACTTCCTGTCGAAGCGGCAGACTCCACCTGTGCGATCTACTGCTCCAGGTACCTCCACAATAAGCAGCTTAAGGGCATTTTATCAGCACGCTTTCACTGCTCAGTAAAAAAGAAATAACCCCTTCCTCTCTCAGTCAATCTTTCCCGGTCTGCGTTCCTCTCGCCAAAATACTACGAGGATCTGGACGACGTGAGCTCCACCTCATCTCTGTCTCAGCCTCTGGAGCCTGAGGAGCCCCTCACTGTGGCCGAAGAAGAGGAGGAGCCGGGAACCCTGCCTGTCCTGGCCCCACGCCATCCCACAGTTGTTCGCACGGCATCTATCCAGCCGGGATTCACCATGCAGTCCACTCCATTCAGCAGAATACAGACCCACATTGGGCCCATCAGCAGCCCGGGTAAGATTTTAGAACATGAATAACACTGTTTCAGTCTGGGGACATCATCTCCTAAGCTCTTTCCACAAAGTCCAATGTTTAATTTATGCTTAGATGCCACTGATTATGTTCTTAGTTATTCTTTGACTGTCCCCACTACTCACTTTCACTTAGGGAGTACACTCTTCTATCCACATTATTGGCAAAAATAATGTACTATATATATTCCAATAGTAGTCATGCCGTTTATCATAATTATTTGGATGGCCAGTATTTAATAGAGACAGGTGTTTGTTGGAGACAGGCTATTATTCTCCTCACAGACGGAATGGCGATGGTATTTACAGCACAAAATGTCCTGTAGCTTCTTCACATTTATTTTGACAGAAGATAAAACATCACCATTTAAATCATCCCTCTGTCTGTTTGGTGGTGATACTTGTCTGTGATTGGCTGCTGTTATTGTGGGAGTGGTTTAGCACCGAATGCAGCAATAAGGTTAAAAAGAGCCGCTTAATATCCGCCAAGAATTTTCAGATATCACGACAGAAATGAGTAATTACTCGTGTTACACTGCTATAACTTCATCAGAGGTTTGTTTTCGTTTCATACCTTTTAGAGAATAAATTTTGTTAAAATACGGAGGTAGAAAGTGAAAACTCTGAGGCGCATGCCCATGAAAGTTGGGCCGGGGGGGATTGGTGGGGGGGGTTAGGCTACTATTTATCTCTTCAAACCCAGTGTTTATTGGAAACGGGCGTCAATAAGAGACGGGCTATTATTAGAAGATATACAGTATATAACACTTAAAATACAATAATGATTTATTAATAATACAGAACTGTTTCGTTGGTCTGGCTTATCCCAAAGTGTTTTTTAGATTACTGAGAGGCAGAGGAGTGTACTTTCTGTATGCCTTATTAGAAAGACAACCCAGGAGGCAGTATTCAGAATTTGGGGACATGCAAGTGCCTGAAATGTCAGTTCATGTATACACATTTACATTTATTCATTTGGCTGACGCTTTTGTCCAAAGCGACTTCCAGGTACAGGAAACAATCAGCATAAATTCAGACATGACAACACTGATGTGCGAGTTACAGGGAGTTCAATACAATCTTAGTAGTATAGTAGTACTTATAGTAGTATAACTAGTAGATTTAGTAGTTACTCCCTCACTGTTTCAAGGAAATTTCTCTCTGTTTAAAAATGTCCACCAGTGTGATGCTTCTGTGCAGTGCAGTAATGAATTTGATTGTTTTTAGCTGTTGTATGAAATTGTTAATGTTAAATGGAGTTCCATTACTACCGCCTCATGAAATGCTCGCATTACAAACATTACACTGAACTACTTTCATTTTCCAGGTTAAAATATTTCCACGCCGCTGGCTTTTTAACTGTGCATCATCACAAAGCTGTCTATTTACAGCACCTGTCTGACAGCTGACATAAAACAAACGTTCATGATCGAGCCAATCCTGATCAGTTAGAAATGCCCAGATCGACCCAGATACCGATCATTAAAATCAGATTGGTACATCCCTGCTTTAAATAGATAACGGCTAAGCACTAAACGCAGCAGACTTCCACCTAATAATCACTTTAATTGCAAACTAACACTGTCTGTGAAATTCAAGTTCACAGCTAACAAGTGCAAATGTTTTAATGATCAGACTGGCTCAAAATGGCCCAAGGGTTCATTATAAATGAATGAGTTTCACTCTGCTCAGTGTCTCTTAAAGTGAGATGCTAAAAGCATGAATCTTCCATGAATTTAAGAGCAAAACTTTGCCTTTTTATACCTGATTGATCTCAAATCATCCAGGTCAGGTTCATACCAGCAGAGCAAAATCACACCTGACTATACTGGTATAAAACACTGGTTTTCATGTTCAGATGAGACCACTGGGCAGTGGTTAGGACCTTACCCTTACAATCAGAAGGTTCCAGCCCAGGAACCACTGAGGTACATTTAAACATGGTCACATATCGGTGATGCACTTTTCGTGATGGGGTGTGTTCACAAGGACAATCACTTTCACTTCAGATAATTTATTGGTTATATAATGTGTTTACCTGCTGACACTGGCCCGAAATTAGATCAGATGAGACCCCAGGTCAAGAGAGTTGATTGGATTAGTAACATGGGTGAAGTTCATGGGCGATCAAGTCAAAGCTTGCATTATATAGAAATTTTAATGGTAAAATACAATAAGCATCCACGTCCATTTAAATGGACCCATAACCTAGTGTGTAATGTCTGTCAATACACCATTTCATTTGTCCTACTCATGAATACAAAACATTTTCTGTGACTAAAGACTTTCTTTCTTTCCTATAGTACTTCCTAAGATAAATATGGACAGTGCCGATAGCACCGCTCTGGCCACCAAGACAGTTAAGCATGGACCCCCACCCACAGAGAGGACCACACCCACCACTATCCCCGCCCCTCAGGCTGCAGCTAGGGCTGCTCTGAACAGACAGATGAACAGTCAGAAACCAGGTATTTCATTATTTTAATGTAGTCTTATCTGTGACACCAGATGTGCATTAGTTAGCATTACCATGCTTCATGTTCCTTGTAGTGTGGTCAGACTTTTTTTTATTTAACCTATTCATTCAGTTATTTAATTATCTAATCTAAATCAGATAATTAATCTAATCTAAACCAATGTTCTTCCTTTTCAGTTCTCTCACTGTATTTAAAGAATACAAATGCAATCAGATTGTCTCATCATATAAAATAACTGAGTACCCCCTACACATGCTGTATAACAGTGTCAGTATAGTGCCTTTTATATTGCAGTAATTGTAAGGAGTAAATATTTAAAATTCATCTTTTAGATTCCATTATATACAGTAGAGGACATAAGTATTTGACCCCTCTCTGATTTTGTAAGTTTGTTTGGACATTGCCTCTGGGATCAGAAGGTTGCAGGTTCAATTCCCAGCCCGGGCACCTCTGAGGTACCCTTGAGCAAGGTACCGTCCCTACTTCACTGCTCCTCGGGCGCCTCTGTTGACGGCAGTCCTCTGCTCCACGCATGCATGTTGGTGACTGTGCTCCCAGCTGCCTTGAGATCATTAGCAAGATCCTCCCATTTAGTTTTCATGATTATCCTCACCCCATGAAGTGAGATCTTATGTGGGGCCCCAGACTAAGGGTGATTGGTCATTTGGTGTTTCTTCCATTTTTAAACAATTGCACCATCAGTTGTCTCCTTCACACCCAGCTTCTTGCTTTATGGTTTTGTAGCCCATTACAGCCTTGTGCAGGACTATGATCTTGTCTCTGACATCCTTAGACAGCTCTTTGGTCTTGCCCATGGTGGAGAGGTTAGAGTCTGATTGATGGATTGAGTGAGTGTCTTTTTTATACAGATGACTAGTTGAGACAGGTGTTTTTAATGTCGGTGAGTATTTGAAATGAGGAGTTTCTGATTGGTCTGTGGGAGCCAGAAATCAATGAAATGCAAATCAGTTTATATATTTTATATTATGTGATTTTCTAAAATTATAGACTGATTATTTTTTTGTTTTTATTTTATTTTTTACTTATTTCCCTCACTGTATTTTATGTAATATTAATATATAATAAAAAAAATATTTAAAAAATTGATCCCTACAATACTGTCACAGAACTTTCATTTGAAGACATTATAGACAGAATAAAGAGATGTATATAAATTCAATGCAGTTGAATTTCCATTTGCAGATCGTTACATCAGTAGGTTTTTTTGACCTATTGAGTGGATATGAATGAATCTGAATTGCTTTGCAGCGCGTGCCTCCCTGACCGAGTCCACTCTGAAGACTGTGCCTCAAGTCGTCAATGTGCAGGAGCTGAAGGATAAAGCATCTGCCATGCCTGTTTCTGCACTGATCGGGTCAGTGCTCTTCTTTTTTCCTTTCTGCTTATCGTCACTATTGCAATAGCTAATTGTATTTGTTGAGAAATAGTGGCTTCATCAGGGAGGGAAGAATTGGAAGTAATTGGAAGAATTGGAAGGAAATTGTAAATATAATGTAAAAACTGAAACTTTTAAAAAATTCCATTGGTTAACAGGCAGGGGCGGTTTTAATTACTTTTTTAATTTAGAATAATTACGCACTATTAATTCCCATGAAATGTTTATTTTGACCATTGTTTATTTATATGTTGGTACAATACTACTATGTGTAGGTGGGTGTGTATTAGTCATGCTCGCATGTCTTACGTTGCATGTTCACACAGTAGATTTGTAAATTGGATCTTCAGCATGCTGAGCAATACCTGGTTGCTGTCCCCCTGAGCGATGTTTGTACTCTACAGACTCTGGCTGCAGTTTATGTAATGTGTGCTGAAGTTTCCCCATGATAGTGATGAATTCTCATTATGCTGAATATCAGTGGAGGGGGTTCTGACTCACACAGTGCATCTTACACTTCTATAGGTTCAGAAGGAGTTTATGTAATGATGCAATTCACAGATTACTGTAGACATTAGACAGCGAACCAAGTACGGATCAAGTAAAATTAGTTTACAGAGCACATTTCACTGTGAAAGTGCTGTACATGAAAATAGAAACTAAAGCCAGCTCAACCAAAGTGTTGCATGCACAGCTGCTAATAAGGGAAACCTGGCCATGTGTCACAATTGCCGTTATTATGGATAAAAAGCTGGGGAGAAAAGGTGAGTTGATCATCCAAGTTAGGAGCTGATATAACTTGTAAAAGCAGATTGTACCATAACCATGGAGCAGCTTCTCCAAGGGACTTTTTGAGCAAGCTGTGGGGGAGGATAAGAGAGACTGGTTAGCTCCAGTGTGCAGACAGTTCCAGTAGCCATATTAAAAGCATGGAAAATCCTTTCGAGATCTTGTGGGACAAGGCTTTACTTTGCCCAGGGTTCTTGGTCTGAAGAACAGATCTGACCACAGATTGGTGCAATAATAATAATTAAAACAAGTGTTATAAAAAAAATATATATATATATATATGTATGTATTAAAGCTTTATTAAAAAAAAATGGGGGGGGGTCCATTACAGCTGGGCTTGTTTTTTAATGATAGATTTTTAGAAATATAATCAGATTAATACTGTAATTAATTTTGCATAATTAAGTTTAGAATTATTTAAAAATATTTATTCGTAAATTTCTCAGAATTACGAAATTGCGACCCTTTAGATATTGTTATAAGTACATCTTGCCTTACAGCTTTAAATATGTTAAAAACGCAAATAATAATAAATTAAAAAAAAGCTTTTGTTGTAAGCATTCCAAAATGCCATTCCAGAGCTGTGATTGGTCCGAATGCTCATAGTCAACACTGATCGATCAGAATTGCCATGTCATAACAATTAATGACCAACTTTGCAGTTCTAATAAAACTGAAATAAACTGACACATCCATTTTTGATTGGATGTTTTTCTGCACTTGTGTCTGCAGCGTTAATAGTATTTCCATGAGCAGAGGAACTGTAATGTGTGTTTAGTACTAGATTTCCCCAAATTCTGTGTTATATAACCATTCAGCCTCCAAGGTGACGCTTCTATTTTCCAAAGCACTGCTGCATCTCATTTTCTGGAGTGTATGGAGTATATTTTGACTACATTAGCATACCATCACCATTACTGAAATTGGCTTTCTATTTGCACGTTCAGTTATATACTGTAGGTGTTTTTCTCTTGTGGGTTTTCCTACTTTGTTTGATTTTACTCTACATATTGGTTTAACATCATGGGAGGATTTCTCCCCTAGACCGCGCTCTAAAATGAGGTCATGCTGAAGGCCGGATTAGTCTCTGGAGAGAGGGATGATGGGTAGAGAGGAGAGGAGTGGAGATGTTGCCTATATTCCTCTTTGAAGAAATTGTATTTTCTCTTTTTGTGAAGAGCATGAGAGGAAATGAAAGGGCTGTTTTGGTTCGACAGCAGGGTTGTTTTCTTAATCTTTGTTTGTTTGGGGGTTTTTTTTAAAGTTAAAATCACACTAGTGTTCTGAAATGTTCATAAGATCTATACAGTCATTGTGACAGATTGTAGTACACTACAGGAAGTATAGGGGGCGATGCTGTTTCACTGGATGCTAAAGCAAGATAATACATGGAGCCCAGAGTTATGGAGAAAAGTGAGACTGTAGAAAGTGGGAATACAGTTGGAATACTTTATTATTAATTTATATTTATCTAGTGTTTTACTCATCAAATAGCCAATAACAACACAGAGCACTAATAATTAGGGTATAAATCACAACTTTTTACATGATTCAATCCTACATAGATTATTTTAGCCAGCAATCTGATACCTTCAAATTTGCAGCGATGCAATTCGGTTCAAAATGGGATCTGTAGTCAATATGAAATGGCAAAGTCAGAGTGAATTTTTTCATGCCGACCATAAACAACATGGTATACTGACAGACGAAATTGTGAAGTTCAGGATCCACAGTGTACTTTTTGTAGTGCAGGAAAAAAAAAAAAACAAGAAACACAAGACAAAACATTATGTAGGTACTGTGTAGGATAAAGACCTGAGTTGTAGACATGTTTTAATTGATAAGCCAAGTTTTATAAAGACTTTTTAACAGTAATGTTTCCTCTTGAGTGCCTCATAATTCTTTTTGCACTTTTGAATTAATTATTATGTCAGATTGCTATTGTATTGTGGGCTGTTTTGTTTGATGCATTGATGCTGATCGATTAGTAGTTACACACCTACTAATATTAACAAGAGAAAACACTAGCAGTCAACACAAAAGAGATGATACACAGTCAATCAGGCCACATAGTCCAAACATGAGGAGCTGAAGCTTAGAGAAAAAGCCAATGATATCCAGGAGCATGATGAGCTGATCAAAGGCAGTGAGTGATTCCAAACTTCTCAAACCTTCGAGTTCCAGACCGAGCCAGAGTAAACTCCATGTGTAGCTCACTTCACCGCTTAGTGCATTGGTTCTTAACCTTGTTGGAGGTACCGAACCCCACCAGTTTCATATGCACATTCACCGAACCCCTCTTTAGTGAAAAATAAAATATGATTTTTTAAAAGAACATATATATTTTTTTACTGGTGCACAAAATGAGCCGTGCATGAACATCACCTTGTTCAAAGAACAAAACCAACACAATTCTGCCGGTGCGAGACTAGATTTGCTCAACTTGGCGTTGCAAATCCTGCAGATAGGAGCTCACTCCCATCACGTTCTGTGATACATGTAAATCCATGTTGCACATATTCGTCTGACCACTTTCTTCTAGTTTGTATGGATTAAAATATTAACAAAAAAATCACACAAAGTACTACCACGACAGTCACACATTGACTACTGAGCGCTAAATTCGCTAGATTGGCCAAACGGTGTCGCATGATCATCTGCAGCCAGTGATGGCCAAGCGGGGCGTGTCATCACGAATTTACACGATAATTCGGGTGTGTTCGGAACTCTGTGGCGGAGGCTCTGCCGAACCCCTGAGACCGACTCACCGAACCCCTAGGGTTCGATTGAACCCAGGCTAAGAACCACTGGCTTAGTGGAAGTGACAGACCTCCCGAAGATCAGACAGCAGTAGCAATTATATCACAATACATTGCGATACCTTGCATTTTGTTATATATCGCAATATCTAACATGGTTCCCAGATTTCTCCGATTTTAAAGCACATCATCAAAAAGAGCCTGTTTAATTCTAACTGCTGAGGAGGGTTGAGAAGAACAGATTTGAGCTGTGAGTGTTTTGGGTGAAAATAATCATACCGATGATGAACATGGGAAATTACAGATTACAGGGGAAATGCTCAAGCCTGACCCCAGTGCTTTTTGTGTGTGTGTGTGTGTGTGTGTGTGCGAACGAGTGTAAATGGGGCAGGCATGTGGTCACTGGAGCATGCAGGGATAGCATCATGGGCCGGGAGGGGGAGGGTAATGGGGTCTTTTCCCATCACAGCTGGATTCCTCCATGCTCCTTATCCAGTGCCTGGAGCCATGCAGCCGTTCTGCCATCCACATCGTTATCCCTGACGTCTGAATCTTCTCTCACACAAATCAGTACATCCTGTTTGTTTGTTTATTTGACCTCCGTGATTAGGTTTATGATTATTCATTTACAGTACGCAACCAGTAGGAGGAGCCAAAACAATACAGTCTTGTGACCTTTTAGATCAGTCACTCATTGGCATTTTTCTCCTTAACATTGCTCACCTCTGCCCGTTGTTGTCTTTGATGCCCATACTCTCACACTAACGCTCTCATTGTGTCGTATATTGATTATCGTAGCTCACTTTTTATTGGTCTTCAGTTTATTCCTCAATCATACTGCTCATATCATCTCCATCCTTTTCCTGCTGCACTGGTTACCTTTTCAGTTTCGTATTCCGTATACAATATTGCTTCTCACTTTCAAATCTCACTATAATGCCGCTCCTCCCTCCCTCTCAGATCTCCTCCAGCCTTATTCCCCTGCCCGCTGTCTAATGTCTACTAGTAGTGATCTTCTGGCTCTTCCCTCACACCAGACTTTGTAATACTGATGGCAGGTTCCTGCCCCTAATCTTTGAAATTTCTTTCCTCAGTCTCCATGATTGCTCTTCACTTTCTACCTTTAAATCTGAACTATAGATATATCTTTTAAAAGACTACTTCTCCACCTTCTATTCTTTTTGTTTTGTTCTTTTGTTTTTTGGGGAACGACCTTGGTATTGTAAAATGTGCTATATAAAATCAACATATTGTTATTAATATTTTTAAACGCTCCAGTAACATTCCTTGCCTCTGTTGTTGTCTAGTGTTATAACTATAATTATAATTATGTCTGATCTTACAGAAAAGAGTTCTAGAACAACTTAATCAGCTTAAATAATAAATAAATATATATATAGAACTTGATGATCAAGTGAATTTTATTTAAATGAAAAATCAATAAACAGCTATATTGGCTTGTTCGGAAGTGAAGTTAAATAGATGAACGAATGCAGTTGTTATTTCTATGGGTGCAGCTCGGATGTTTTTGGTCTTATGGTTGTGAGTTACAGTTGTGCTCATACATTTACATACCCCGACAGAATTTATGATTTCTTAACCATTTTTCAGAGAATATGAATGATAACACAAAAACTTTTCTTTTACTAATGGTTAGTGTTTGGCTGAAGCCATTTAATACTGTTATTAAATCATAATCACAACACAAACTACCCAAAGTTTACATACCCTAGTTCTTAATGCCATGTATTTCCCCCTGTAACATCAATGACCGCTTGTACAAGAAGGGCGTCTCTGTGCTGTTTGACATATTGTAAGCATATTGTAAAATTGCCAATATTTTGCAATGTAATGTAATTAGCAACTGAATAGGTTTGTCTGCATATCTCAGCAATTGGTTTAAATGATCTGCATTGAAATCCTCCACATTAGATGCTATTTCTTTCTCCACTAACCAGTCTTTGGCTACTTTCATAGCCCATATGGTGTTTTTTTGTGTGTTTTGTTTGTGTCTGCTATCCTCGATTTTGTCAACTGACTCTTTGCTTTTTCTTCACCAAATCTTTCCCTCTTTTCCTGGTCTTTATATTGGGCCTGTGTCCCATATTCTCTGAAAATATTCAAATTTAGATTGAAACCGTCGCGCATGTTTGCTAACTGCACTGATGGCGGAGTGATATGAAACCACAAATATGAAGTATCAAACCTGTTCCCATGGCAGCGGGCTTTATTCATCTGCAGCGGGTGTAATAAGAAAATAATGCCACACGTCTGGGACACTTTCTCATTCAAATTCAATGGCGCATCCGTGAGCATTCTGGAGAGACGTATGATAAGAAATGTAAGACATAGATTCTAAAAGATTGAACTTCTGCTCGTCATTGCTGTCTCATTTAACAGAAATTCAGCTCCTCTGTCTCCTTATCTAACAGGGCATTCTAGTATGTGTTTGGCTTGCGTTAGGACATCCATTATAAAGAAGGACTGTATTAATGTGTAAAACATTGTTGATAATTATCTTCACCTTCTTATCTTATCTTTTTTGTCTGGGGCAGCTTGGCTCACAGCAGAACGGTACTGGGTTTGATCCCCGGTGTCTTTTCTACATTGCCCATAGGTGTGTGTGTGAGTGTGTGTGTGTGTGTGTGTGTGCTTGTCTGTCTCTGTGTTGGCCTCTTGTACAGGGTAACCCTGTCCTGTAGTCACCTGACCTCGCTCCAGCTTCCCCATGTCCTGAAATGGGTAAAGCAGTTTGGGAAATTGATGGATTTTCTCCAAAGATAAATGTAAATTATGCTCTAAAATTAGCACAAAAAAATGTTTTTACATATGGTAATTTTGGGAGAAGGAGAAAAATAAAAGAACGCTAAAATTTCATGACTTTTAGAACTACTTCTTGTTCTGAACTTTTATTTTGACGCGAGTGCTGTTGTGGTTTGTTCCCCGAGTGGCGAGAAGGCTGAGTGGTGTAACTTTATGCTTGTAGGAGTTGTATTACACACGAGCGGCTGGTGTGCGAGCTGGTGGACGAGTGTCAGTGAGAGGCTCTCTGTGTGTTTAATGCGGTCTCCATCAGCGTACATGCACTTTTAATACATGCGCTTTAATAATTTATAGCCCAGCTGACCACAGGGTGGTGCCGACGAGCTGGAACTATAGAGACTGACTGTATACAAAATAAAAGTCAACGTTGTACGGATGGTACGGTTCTGTGTATGCAGGTGAATGAAGAATACACTCAACCAAATTTCTTGAATAATGTACAAATGTTTGATATGGGCTCTTTAAAACTGGTGTCAGTGAAACAGATACTGAGCATTGTGGTCAGTACGTAGGATGGGACCGTTTCAGTTGGATTAGTGTGGACACCGTGGGGCTGGTGTTCTGCTGTCCTCTCCCTCTCCAGCTCAGTATTCTGTTCAGAGACGTCCTTCCTGGCTTGGATATGAGCCAACCGCATGCTGGATATTCTGAGGTTAAGAACTGAAAATTGGGGGCATTTGCTATTTGTGTGTGTGTGTGTGTGTGTGTGCGCGCATGTTTATAGGTAGGTGGTTGGGTAATGGCATGTAAGAGGAGAAAAGTCAGGCTTCATACATTAAAATCAGAAGCAAGTGTGTGTTTTCTGTGTGCAGTCGTAGTCCCTACTGTCCCCTGATGTCCTCTACCCATCTGTATTGATCAGCAGAGTGATGCGGTACACATACTGATTCAGCCTCAGTGGGATGTGCATTACAGCGCATACAGAGAGACTGAGGAGGAATATTAAGGGGAAAGTACTGCAAAATTCCCTCATTAGTATAAGAGTATCCAGACTCATTTACTTTACCCATTGAGTTAGTTCTGGCTGAAGGAGTCGCAATAGACAGTAAATAGTCAAGGTACATATTTAAAGACAATACAGTACATAATATACAACAGACAATGCTATATTTACACTAATCAGCCATAACATTAAGACTACCTGCCTAATAAAAAAATGCAGTGTGTGTTCTAGACCAGGGGGCCAATGTGGGGCCATGAGGACCAAAAAGAAAACGGCAATATTTAAGTGTTCAAAACTTTTAATTCAGTTTTTTTTTTAACACAAAATGCACTGAGGATTATAACAATAAGACTTATTTTATTTGTACTTGTTTTCTCTTATGTGACCAATAAATCTTGAAATTAGGTTTACATACAACAAGACGAGATTGAATCGTTTTAACTTCACTTCTTTAAGCTCGTCCTTGCTGGGCTGCTGTAGTTCACTCTCAAGTCTAAAGAATTTACACTGCTGATCTGACAGGTCCATGCAAAAGTGTGTGTGTGTGTGTGTGTGTGTGTGTGTGTGTGTGTGTGTGTGTGTGTGTGTGTGTGTGTGTGTGTGTG
>JBBIGC010066774.1:0-10847 GCA_037576955.1 Lepidarchus adonis
CAGAGCCTAAGAGCTGTTTCAAAAGTGTGTGTCCAATTTTAATGCGTCTGTGACCCCAGACCAGTCCTGTGACCCCAGATTCATCAAGTGTTACAGCTCATTAATGCTTTATAACCTAATAACAAACATTATAAACTAATTCTTAACCATTTCTGAACCTTTTATAAGGGTAGTTTACTGTAAAGTGGTACAGCTAGATTGAGTGTGCGTGTGTGTGTTATACATAATTACACACACACACACACACACACACACACACACACGGTGCAAAGCAGCGTTATCATGCAGACCAGCTCAGACATTCAGTGGTGCTTGGGGGGTGTGAGTTCTGGAGAACTACAATAATGGTCTCGCACAGGTTTTACAAAGCCGAGGCTCCTGAACTGCACCGCCTGCTTTAAGAAGAAGTGGACTATTCTCTGGCTAGTTCTCCCTTCCCTCCGAGGCAGGCACGTAATCTGATTGTGTATTATCCTGTTTATTCTGCAGACTGGAGATGATAATCTGCTTAATCAGCTGCTATCTGTTTGTCCCCAAAATAGCCGTGAACACTCGGAGAGTATTGTATATTACTTTCAAATGAGGATTAGCGTCCCTCATGTCACCAGGCTTTTTTCATCTTCATGGTGCATAGGTGCATAAATACAGGCAGATGTAAGAATACACTCTGCCTGGAGAACAGAGGCTCCCTATTTGACTGTTTAGCATCAGTCAAAGCTGGAATAAACAGAGTGTACGGCTGTAAAGAGGAGCCTTACTGTAAATCCGCCCCGAGGCTCCACTGTGTGCTTTGCTATGATCCATGGTGTAAGCCTGTGAGTGTGACTGTGTGTGTGTGTGTGTGTGTGTGTGCACGAGAGAGAGAGAGAGATAGAGAGAGGTTCATCTTTAATTAAATAGACATATATAAATAGACACACACACACACACACACACACACACACACACACACACACACATATATTAACAAGAACAATGTTGACAGTGCTGGAGGTCCACATGGTGGTGCCTCCAGAGGAAAGGGAATATTTAGGGCTCTCATTTGTCTGGTACACATGAGAAGATAGACTTAAGGTAAGTGAACAGTCACCAAACAGCCTGTAACAGAGATAAGAGAGAAAGTGTTAAGGTTGAAGAAACACACAGCAAGGTCACTGGCTATCACTCAAGCAAGTGTAAAGTCCTGAGTCCTTTCACCTCGTGCACACACTCTTTGGGGCGCCTCTTATACACATCAGCGACGCGACTGATGCGCACCTAAGTGCCGCCAGCTGATATATATATATATACAGAAACAAGTATATGTAGATGAATGAATGAAAGGATAGATGGATAGATGGGTAGGTAGATAGACAGACAGAGAGAGAAAGAGAAATGAAAGTATGGCTGGATGATGAATTGACTGACCGAAGAAATAGAAATGAAAGTAATGCTGAATGATGAATTGACTGACACAAGGACTGAAAGCTTGATGAAAGGATGGATACACAAGTGTTTTTTGGTGGATGGATAGATAGATAAATAGGCTGATAGATAGACAGATAATTAGACAGGTAGACAGACAGTAATTAGTACTCAGTAATAGCTTCAGAACTAACTAAACACTGGTGGTTTTATCCAGACGTCATCATATAATGTTAATCAGTAGTTTCCATCTTTTTTTCATTGATGTTTGTTGGACATTATTACACAGAGACTCCTCAAGTCCACACAAAAGGTAGTAGAGAGTAAGTGAAGTAGATGTAGAGCAATTTTGGGCAACTGGGCAATTTGGGCAATTATACAACAACTGTTTTGCCAAAAAAGGCAACATTTGTATGGTGACTTGACTTCTAGACTCCCCCTAGCTGTGGGGAGTGTGAGAAGTAGCTCAACATAGTAAATAACATCAATGCAAAAACCCTTTCTCGCCAATATTTTACGATGTAAAGGTTCCACAAGATGCTTAACTGCCACATTTTTTTGACGTTTTGTTAAGTTTTGTCCTTATAATGGTCATATTAGGCCCTGCAGTGCCTCGTTATTATTATTGGTAGTCTTAGCATTAGAAGTATTAGTAGGTAGTAACATTTGAAGAAAGGTAGGGGTATGATGTCATTCTGTTATGTCTCAGGGTTGGTCGGCCATGTAAGTTGCGGAAGGTGGAGGTGGAGGAGCCCCTGCAGGAAGAGGTGGAGTGCGAGGTGTCGTCCACTGTGGAATCCAAAGGTACTGGATTATGCTGGATTACATGTAATTACTTTTTACTAATAATCAATAGTACTTCACCAGTATACTGTGCTACCAGTTATGCTGTCACCATTGGTCTCATACCTTCCCTAATTTTACTGGTTTTGCTATGGGACCAGGGTTAACGCCTGACATGAAACATTACAAATACCACATTCGGAAAATAAATTCTGATGTGAGTTTGGGCATAAACTATAATCCATCACCAACAATAACTGTAACCACTAACCCCCCTATAATGTTAACGTTCTGGTTATTTCATTACAGTGGCACTTGTCAGAGAACAGTCTGATCTTGAATTTGATGGGCTGGAGCCCAAGGATCTGATTGACGTTGACAAGTGACAGCTAGTCCGACAGGTGTCCCAGGCCTGCAGTAGTTAGTACCTGCTAAAAGGGACAGGGTTATGAGCACCCAGGACTCATTGATCCATGGGGAATGACGGCTAACTGGTTTGGTCTGATCCCAGAGAGGATCCTGTTGTACAGAATTTATAGAAAGAGGTCAGACACGCAGTGCACCACAGTCAGAGCTGTTTCAGCAGCATGAGGAACCTATTAGTATTAGCCAGGTGGTGTTAATATTATGGCTGATCTGTGTACACCAGTAATGTTATTGCCATGGCAACATGTACATGGCAGCAAGCTGTAATTGGATGCATACCATCTCCAATGTCACATATTTTGCTATCTGACTTAGCATTAGAGCGTATTTATGTTCATCTCTAGTATCTGTATCCCCAGGTCTAATTTTCTGTACTACACCCATAATGCATCACAATCCATAATATTTATTACCAATCAACCAGTCCTCTACACTGATCACCAGCGTATGAAGCAGTAAAATGTCTTACATTGTCCCATCAGTAAAGTTTTACACAGCCCAGCAACAGTACGTCTGTTCCCACTCCGACTGTGTCTTTCTGAAAGCCACTCCTCCTCCAGCTCTGGGCACTGTTTGTCCCTCTAAACAAGAAAAGTTCTGAGTACATCGACGTGCTTCAGGAAGCTCTAAAGGACTTTTCTTCAGCTTTGCCATCTGACATGGCACTGAGGTGTCGTCTTTGTATGCAGCTCTCATTTCTCCAGGCACTGTTTGGACCAGACTGTATGTCAAGGCAAAGTCAGCTCAGAGAAAATAAACAGTTGTCACCACAGGAGTAGTCAAAAGAATTTTTTCTGAAATCTCTACACTCAGACTGTCCTAGAGTGTAGAGCATGCCAGAATAATTACAATGCTAAAGTATTTGCTCGTCATGTTGCTCAGTGTGTTTATATGTAGAAGCTTTGACTTTTAGAATGCAACAAGACTTAGAGTTCAAATACAACACACAGCTATGGCCTTTAAAAAGGAATACGGATTGTTAATATGTGGTAAAATACTAACGAATGTTCTCCACTATGAATGGTTTAGCATGTAATATAAATGATTCAGTCCCTACTATAATTATGCAGTGTCTACTATGAATGACACAATAAATTATGCATTTATTTCTTCTATTACTTATTTAGTTTCCATTATGAATTGTTCAGTATCTACAATAATACTGTCTGCTATGCATTATTCAGTAGCTACTAAGAATTGTTCAGTATCTGCTATGCAGTATTCAGTTTTCAGTATGAATGGTTAAATGACTACTAAGAATTCTTCATGAACTATTATAAACTATTCTGTATCCACAATATTTTTTTTCTGAAACAACTGAATTATTAAGTAACTTATAATAATCATTCAGTATGTACTATAACCAATTCAGAATCCACTATTAATTATCCATTGTCTACTAGTCAAGTCAATTTTATTTATACAGCACTTTTTACAAAGCAGCTTTACAGAGTTTATAGAATCCGGGTCCGAGCCCCAATGAGCCAAAGCGACAGTGGCAAGAAAAACTCCAGGAACCAAGGCTCAGAAGGAGAACCCATCCTCCTCTGGTCGACACCGGAGAACGATAAAAAGAGAAGAAAATTGTGAAAAAATAAGATTCAATAAGAGTTCAATGTAAAGAGGCATCTGCACTTCCTTAGGGGAGATCAGGCTTTCTGTCCATGCTGCTCTCTTCAGTAGGAGTGGGGGCTAATCACAGATGATCTTCCTCTTAATGATCCGGGCAGCAGAGGGATATATGAATCTGGAGATAGAAGCGTAGAGGGAGAGGGAAAGGGAGAGAGAGAGAGAGAGAGAGAGAGAGAGAGAGAGAGAGCCTGTTAGGGATGCTCAGTGTTATGGATTATTTAAAGTACTAAAGTAGTAAGTATTTAAATTACTAGAAATTATTCCGTTTCCACTCTGACTTATGATGTAGTATCTACTATTATGGAGTATCTACTATGTATCTACTATGATACTGTTCTGCTATGTAAGCATTTGCTAAGTATCTGCTATGCATTGTTCAGTTAATACTAAGAATTTCAGT
Source organism: Lepidarchus adonis (assembly GCA_037576955.1). Lineage (NCBI taxonomy): Eukaryota > Metazoa > Chordata > Actinopteri > Characiformes > Lepidarchidae > Lepidarchus > Lepidarchus adonis. The sequence continues at coordinate 4,646 of JBBIGC010066774.1, forward strand.
ATCTACTGTAAATTATTCACTATCCAATTTCTTTTCTGTATCCAGCATGAATTATTTTGATGTTCTGCATTTGTGACAAAAGAGCGGACGAATACACGTGCCATCATGCGGTGCTATACAAGGAAGGTGGCGTTCTTCATTCACCATTTTGGATTCACCAGGTGCTTAATTTCGACTTTTGGTGAAAATCATGTTACGTTAAGTTCGTAGGAACGGATCTCTGACGTAAGTCAACGACCCCTGTATAAACTATTAATCTAGATATCTGTCAGAAACCAGTTCGATGGCTTAAAACACAAAAGCAGTCATTTCTGGCAAAGTTATGCCCGCATGTCCACATTAGCATTCATGCCGGAGGGTGTGTTAGAACAAAGGATCAAACCACAGTGATGGGGATGGTTTTCTGTGTAATTAGCTTCAGTAGCTGTTTTCCGATCAGGTAGTGTCCCCATGGATAATTGGATTGTAGTAAAATTGGTCTCTTAGCTGGAAGAAGAACCTTGACAGGGCTTTCTCTGCTCCTGACCTTCCACCGATGGACATGTCTGAAAAACCTCCTTTATTTTCTTTGTTTGGAGTCTGCTGGAGCCTTTCTTTCTCTCTCTTTTTCTCTCTCTCGCTCATACACACACACATACACAGTCCTGGCACCTCATTCGCTTATCACACATTAGCATAGCCTCGACAGACGGCCTGGTTACTGATCGTCACAACTGTTCCATGTTCTTTTTTTCTTCTTTTTTTTTTCTCCCATTCTCTGACTCATTCCCTTTTTCTCATCTCTCTCCTTCTTTATGATTTTTACTCGTTTGCTTAACCTATTGGAAATCTCCTCTTTGTCCTCTGAGGGTAAGGCTTCAGACTTTAATGAGCTTGTAGATGAAATTCGAGGCCTCGTGGCTACATCTCATTATAGTCCATCAATAGAGCTTCACTGCAGCTGCCGTAGGCCAACATTCGAAATAAAAATATTCTGAGTTTCCAAGACAACCTAGTTTAACCTCCTGGCTGGACTACTGGGAGACAGAAGATGGTATTGGATGGACAGAAAAGCTGCAGCCTCTAAGAGAGACTTTGAGTAAACAAGTGCTCAAAGTCATTTGCAATTTGGAGATGGTGGTGGTTTTAGTTCATGCAAAAATTAAAGCTTTTGAAGCAAAACAAAGAACTTCCTAATAAGCGTTAGGACCAACAAAGAGTAACAAAGACTCACAAGTAAAACCAAACCAACAAGTTTGAGGAACAACCACTGAGTGGAACTAAGACTCAAATTGAGAAGCTTATTAAATGTATGAGGAAGTACCACTGAGAGGAACCATGAGTCAGAAAGAGAACCTCCATAAGAGAACGAGAAGGTGCACGGAGCAACTAAGACTCAAGTATGAACTACCTACGGGCATGAGGAAGAACTGCTACGACAACCAAATGTGAAAATTTCATAAGAGCAATAGGAAATGGCACTGAGATTACCAAGACTCAAAAAAGAAACACCTTAAGACAGAGGTCGGCAACCTTTACTATCAACAGAGCCATTTAGCCCCTTCTTCAACTAAAGATAGATTGTCTGGAGCTGCAAAACATAACACAGTGTCTAAACTAAAGTTTTAATCTTTTTATTTTACCCATTACAACTGTTGGAGGAAAGAATCTCCTCTCGCACAAAGAGCATGGATTGCCAGTAAAAATGCATTGTCCTCGGCTCCAGCCAGACACCCCTTCAGATATGAAGAGCAGCTTGTCCAAACTCTGAGGAGGACACTGAAGAGAGGAGCCAGCTTTTATACCTTCCTGAAAAAAGCACACAGGACTGTTGATTGGCCCAAATAGCTAGTGAGGTAGCTGGGCTAATTTGTTGACATTCCAGGAAAGAACAGAGAGAGACTGCTAGCGCTGAGCTAAAGCTAATAAGCTCTTATAAACAAAACTTATAAACAAAACTTTGTTTAAACTTTTGAGGCACAGGGGGCTAGCAAGGTGGTTAAGCTAACATTTCAAGGACAGAGGCGAAGCATCTGTTATTAACTGGGTGGATGCATGCATGACGTGTTGTCGCTAGTCAAAACATTTTGGTGTTTTCTCTATAAAGGCTCGGCCTGGTTGGGTGGAGCTTAGTGAGTCGTGAAGGCAGGACGCTCGGTCGTGCCTTCTCTCACCCAACGCTGCGGGCTCTTCTGGGAAAACTTCTGTGTAACATGGTTGTTTAAGCTTAAATGTAACTGCTGAGAAACTTTGAGTAAAGGTTCTTCTGTTTTTAATATCAAAATGCTCTTCTGACTCATTCTTTAGTTATGTCAAGACCTCACGCAACTTTAAAAGTCCTTCCCGCTGTAGGATGAAAGATTTATCCCTTTTTACGAAAGCCTGAGAAGGCAGCCTCACTCATCATGTGGTGTCAGAGCAGAAACTGTAAAGGAATGTATGGATTATAATAGGTATAGTCCTATAAACCTTAACACAACAACTGAATGTGACAAACAGTGCAGTGTGCATGTGTAGGCCTACTTTGAAATAAATTACACACTGAACTACAGATGCCTTTTTACTGATCCTTCCCTTATTTGTAAAATTAAAATAAAACATAGCACACTTTAATATAAAAAAACAAATTTGAAGCTTAGCAGTTTAAAAAAAGTTAAATTAGGCTTACTGGTGATGTGTGTTGCCATTTTAATGGTGCTGTCCTCAACGGTCTATGCAAAGAGAGGCATTTCTTTAATTTTCTAAATAATTTTCTGTTTTTGAATTTGGAGAATAGATGCTCTGATATTTTTACGATTCTATTCTGTATTAACCATTTGTGAATGGCTTACCCTCTTTACAATCTCATGAGCTGCCACATAACTAGCAGCTCAAGTTGTTCTTGAGTTGTTCTTGAAAGTATGTTTGTTATGCTCAATTTTCCGTAGTAGTTTCGAAATCACTCTCTTTTGCCGTCTTTCCGTAGTCGTTCTGAAATCGCTCTCTCAACCGCACACTCAAGAAGCCGCCTGCAGGCAAAGGGGAGGGATATAGATGTGGATGTGATACATATTTTAATTGACAAGTTATAAAAACTTTTTAGAATTTCAGTTTGAAACTCCAAGATAACTGTATAACAAAAATAAATAAAAATAAAATTATATATAATTATACAAAAAAATTTTTTGTCAAGGCCAAAAAGACCCACAACCTCTGGAGCCGCAGGTTGCCGACCCCTGCCTTAAGACCATGAGGAAAAACCACTACTTGGACCAGGAGTAAAAAAAGGGAACCTTCCTAAAAGTATAATGAACATGCTAAATGAGGAACCAAGACTCAAAGGTAGAATCTCTAAATAAGTCTCAAAATAAAAAGCTCCTAAGACCATGAAGAACCAGTTCCTCAAGTAAAAAGGAGAACCTTTCCTAGCATTACTTTAAAAAAGTGAACCACAGATTTGTCTCAGATTCATAGGCTTTACCAGAGTGCGCCTGTGCTGTAGGTTTTTGTTTGGATCAGGTTTACTGCAGCTTTTCTTTCCCTTTTTGCTCCTTAATACCTACTGCTGCTTTGAAGGCAGAGAGAAAATGATCTCTCCATTGACTTCCTGCTGCAGGATACGCGCTAATTCAGTCACACCTTAAGCTAATGGAAGATTATAGATACAGTAGAGCGAGACTCGCTTTTGTGTGCAGATTAGTCTCAGGCTAACTCAATTTACGCTTAGAGCTTTAGTCTGTTGTTCTGAGCAGAAGCACAGCTTTTAGGTCTAAGTACGCTTTTAAACGACGTTCATTTATCATTGCTCTAAATTTGAATGCATCTGAATATGTAATTTTTACAAATTTTACATTTATATGAGAACGTTTCATCCATTTATCCCAAGATGAATGTGTATTCTCCAGAGCCTATATTTCTTTTCATCTCTCTCTCTCTCTCTTACACACACACACACACAAGCACATTTTAGATGCTTTTGGATATATCGATTGCCCCTCCTGAGTTGGTCTGATCAACCATGCTGTTGTCAGCCTGAGGAGATCCAGGTTTAAGAAAAAGCATGAAATAACCAGTCCAACACCACTAACACTGGATGTAAAAGACATGGGTTTCATCTAGACCTTTTCAGTCCATTATAAACAGCTGTTACTCCAGACACTAAGTGACACTGTGTGTTGTTGAACTCATAACGGCATCAGGAGAGTTCATAGTTGGATTAACCTTTTTTCAGTTAGCAGTAAGCTAGTTCTAGTTGTTTCTAGTTAGCAGAATGTGCTAGTGCAGGCTATTTTTGATTAGCAAATAGTCAATTAGTTGTAGTTAACTGTGTTAATTTAGCTATTATTCATTTTTCTGTTTAGAGTTTGCAAGCTTTAGTTATTTTTATGTAGTTACAGATCTATAAACCTTCGCAATTTGGGGGGTTTCTCCTGTATTTAAGCTTTCTCTTCCAGTGTTCTGTCTTTTTTTTAAGTAATATACTTTATGATATTTCAGTGAAACAATCTCCTGTGAACCTTCCTCTTAGTCCACCCTTCAAACAGTGGTCAAATGAACACAACTCCAGAAACACGGTCAGCACCAGGAAATCCCTCTTATTTTTAAAGCCCACTGTTGGCACGTATTATTAGCAGACTTAGCCAGAGGCAGACAACGTACCTAACTTCAGTACTTAAGTGAAAGAACAGATACTACTAGTCAAATGTTACTCCAATACAAGTGAAAGTCATACAGTCAAATTTTACTTGAATAAAGGTACTTGGTTCCAAAAATATTTAAGTATTAAAGTACAAAAGTAAAAAGATTTATTGCAGGAGTGCCCACACTTTTTATAATTGTGTCTTTCAAAAGAAGTGAAAGTTAAAAGTTTCCCAAAAAAGACTACTCAAGTAAAGTATTCAGATACTCAAAAACTGTACTTAAGTACAGTACTCAAGTAAATTTACTTTGTTACTGTCCACCTCTGAACTTAGCTTTAGCTAGTTTGAGTCAATGCATTTTATATACTCTAAATATGGAAATTTGGAGTGTTGTTTATTTGTGCTGTTTATTCACTCTGTTCTGTGTTTTATACTCTGTATAAAAAGATGGAGGACGTGGCTCCAGATGACACATGCAAAGCCACCAGCCTAACCACCTGAGTCATAGATGAGGAAGCTCAGCTTTACATTCAATAGTAAACAGCTACGGTAGATGATAGGACAGTGATGAGAATGACTTGCTTGACCAGCGCCTCCTCTGAGGTGCTCCCCAGCATAAACTGAAAAGCCAAGCTGCAGGCACTGAATACATTCTCCTCAGAGAGAGGGCTGTCAATCACTTCACTCCCAGCCATGCTTTCGCGTAATACAGTGAGAGAAAATATAATATGTGCAGATAACAGGAAGGAATTAAGACGATGCATTTAGAAAGATGGTGTGGCTTTGCTATTGAAACAAGAGGGTGCGTGGAGTTACTCACTGTACTGCAGCCAACCATTCGGGGGGTTAGACCTGTGGAGTCATTGTTTACCATTTTTTGGTACAACCACAAATGACAACACATATCTCAACCAATAAGATTGAGTACAACAAACAAACTGTTTTATAAAACAGTGAACAGTACACATGCTGTGTTAATTGAAGTGTGGACATAAAACTGTTGAACTTTAGGGTTTTTGAAGAAAGAAAGGGACACACTTTGTCCCTTTTATTTGGATGTAGAGAATTGATTTTGCTGTAGAGAATCTACCTCTTAATTACAGAGATTGAGAATGACATTCCTGACACACACACGCACAAAAACACGTGTGTTTCTAATGAAGCCTTTTAGAGGAATGAACGTGGAATGGGATGAATGGAATGAAAGGCGGGGGAGATTCATTTTTTGCGAGTGGCCTTCTGTTGGAATTAGAGCTGCTGTTATGACAAGCCAATGTCAGCTCAATATACACAAAGCCTACAGCAATTTTCTGTGCGTGTGTGTGTTTAGCTTTGTTAGAAATGAGTCTGTCTTGTGACAGATGCATACCCCTATCTCCTCACTGTGTTATACATAAAGCAGTCTCTTAACCCATATGGATCAGTCCTGGCACTTGCATGTGCTGTCCAATAGCAGTGACTGAGGGGCGGTGTCTGGGGCAAAGGACATAATAATTTGATTACTTAATTTGTTTAATTTATTCTAGATTTATAATCCACTAAAATTACTTGAAAGAGGAAAATATACATTTATTATTATATATTTTAGTTTTTAATTATTGTGT
>JBBIGC010066822.1:0-10844 GCA_037576955.1 Lepidarchus adonis
TGTGTGTGTGTGTGTGTGTGTGTGTGTGTGTGTGTGTGTGTGTGTGTGTGTGTGTGTGTGTGTGTGTGTGTGCACCTGCATCTTTAGCCCACTGGAGTATAGAGGTGACCTTGTTGCCCTTCTCCGAGCGACACACTCCGTTTCGTGCAGCAGCACTCAAACCCACAACATTCAGATTAGTCTTCACACCACATAGATATGCCGTCGCTGTAGAAGCACTGTCCGGAATCTGAAAATCTACTGAATACACCTGTGTGCAAACAAACACATATTGAAGCACATATGCACACGAAGGCTTAAACATTTTTTTGTGAGAACATTAAAATTATAATAAATATATAATATATAATCATATATTTTAAAACTATTAATTTAACAGAGCCCAATGGAGAAATTGGAAATTTTGGAAATATGCCAGTATAATATTCATTTTATGGATATATATGTGTGCATTTTATGTGCAGTTTGCACTCTTTCAGGCAAAGGATATTGAGAATGTTCACACAGGTTCCCTAGGTCCTCACAAGTAAGTAGAAAAACTGAATAATAGTTCTCAAAAGTTTGTATCATTTTACAAAGTCGGTTTACTCCAAAGAAAAGAGAGAAATGAACTTTATTGTAACGTACAAGGTAAATGTACAAGATAAAGAGTTTACTGATCTATCACTGATATGCCTCTCAATGATATATTGGCTTTTACTGAAACCATAGTTCATTTAGAACATTTTCCATCAGGGTGAATTCTTTAAGCGCAAAGTAAAAGGGGGAAATTCTGTGCATGAAACCATATATATCTATCAGATCTTTCTTTTGAATTTTTAAATATTTTTATGGTTATGTGTTTTGAAACAAAACATTTTAAAACAAATTGATTAAAAATATAATGAAATTTTTACCTCAAAAATTCACATTATATATTACAGAACTAAAATCAAAGAACCATAACATAACTTTTTTCTGGAAATGTGTGATTTTAGGCCTAAGACCCCTTTTCTCCCCAGTATTTTAGGAATAAATGTTAGATTTCACATATACAGTAATACATAATATTCTTAAGTGTGTGTGTACCTTAGCAAGGCCTACAAAAGGGAATGTGTCCATGGTCATGACCGTCTCCTCCCCCTTGTGATTCTGCAACTGGCCCTTCAAAATACGGGCAGCCGTGATTGTAGTGATGCCCATTCCTGAAAACGGTAGTCCACAATAAATAATGTTCTCACAAAACATATGTATAACATATTATAAATGTTGTACATTTCTGGATCATCACTAAACAAAGTGGAACATCCCCAAACTTGACCAAGACCATTTTCTTATAGTTTATCTAAAAGCCAGTAGCAAGGTTTACATTAATATGTTTAGCTTTGCAGCTACAATGAAGAAAATAATGAAAAAACCCCAAAAACAAATATTTTACATTAAAACTTCATCTGCACCAGCTCAAGAGATATTGTGAATGTTATAAAAAGAAACACTTTTAGCAACAAGGCTGACTTACAGTGTAAAATTAATTTTCATACAGCTTCAGCAAGTCATACATATTAATACAATCAGTGTGAATTTTGCACCCATAAAACCTGAAAGAGAGTGCTGAACCATTGTCTGCAGTACAAACGAATAATTAATGTTAGGGTAAATTTAGAAGTAATGCTATTTTTCTAAATTCCCAAAGACTACTGTCAATGTATTCTCTTCATAGAAAATGAGAGAAATTTAGTTATTTCACAAATATTATATCTAAATCTTTTAATGATCTTGTAATAATACTGGCCACAGGTTGTGCTGAACTTAGTAACTCAGCAAGCTTTGTATGCTTAGTCTCACCGTCTCCCAGGAACAGCATGATGTTTTTGGCCACATTAGTGTTGAGTTTCCTGCTAAGAGCTGATTTCAATGTGGTTTGAGCTTGAGTCCTCCAAAACTCCGGGTTCTCTTCTTCAGCTAAGTAAACAAACAATCAAGCAAATAACAGCTATAACTGCTATAATCCACACTCAATTCCAGCAACATATCAGCACTGACAAATATGATATTGCATTTCAAAATACCAAATAGAAAATCACCCCTTGCAACATTTTCCCTAAAACATGACTAACATGAAGTGTCGTATGGACATTCCTATAGGGAATATCGAGAAATGTTCCACAATAGAACATGTGTAAATATACATTTATATTAAATACATTTATAGATTTTTATTGCAGTGAATCTGAAAAATGCACCATACCATACATATTTCTCTTGTATTTAGCATATTGTACAGTGAGTAAAGGGTTAAGCTGCTAGTAAGTAAAGCTTCAGTAAAGAATAAAGCTGCTGCTTACCAGTCAGCAATGTACAGTGATGCTTGAAAACTAAAATAATTATCTAGAATGGTCTTTTTCTGCATGTGATTTTAAACATGATAAAAAAAAAAATTTTTTACAAAGCTCAATTCTAATATTTAAAATGTTATCTTGGCAGTATAGTCATTGAGTGACATTAGCCAGTATTTAAAATTAAATTCAGGTTTTTAAAATCAATGAGATAACAATCACTAATGTATAAGTACCCAATTTTAAAAATAATTATTGTACATGGTCCTCAAAACAAGTCTGTGGATGTCTAATAATTCAGTGCTGATACTCATCAGATTGGCAATGCTTCTAAAAACCATTTCTAAATGTGAATTCCCATCCCATCCCATCATAGCCCCATGTCCTATGCCCCTAACTTGAGCCCAAGTTATTCTACCAAAGAATCGTTGAAGTAGAATAATATGAATCCTTTGGACTAGTTGAGTCAATGTGTTGAACCTAACAGCAGATTCTAGCATTGCTAAATACAGAGCTCAAGTCTTTGATGCTATAGCACATGTGAAGGATGAAGAAAACAAAATTGTGTGGTGAAATGAAAGTTTGATAAATCAGAAAAGAGAATGCAGAAAGCTGAAGCGCAAATGGAGAAATGGTAATATTCATACTACTTATGACATTTCTAAAGGAGGTTTAATTTTTATGACACTGAATTAAAGAGGGCTAGAAGATCTCATTTCTTTAGCATTGTAAAAAAAAAAGAACATTAGCATCACTTCTGCTCTATTTGCAACCGTGGATAGTTTTATAAATCCCTTTTCCCCCTCTAGTGTTCTTTTCTTCTAATATTTGTAATCAGATTTACATTTCAGTTAAAATTGAACAGTTAAGAACCTCAGACCAGACATTTGCTAAATCCAGTCATGCAATGACATAAAATGTATATCACCATATCATGTCTGAATTCAGTGCTTCTCTTGCAAAAAATTGTACTATATAATTTTATTTACCTTTTTCATGCACTTTTATCTGTCTTAATTTATCTTTTATTTCTTGCCAAGTAATTTGATTCCTAATTGTATTACTTACATATCTTTATGCTCATGTTAACTATGTAAGACACACTGAATGGCCTCTGTATGATAATGTGTTATTTTTTAAAAATCACCTTGCCTGGCTTTGCCTTTTGCCAGTCACAAACCTGTAATACTGGGTCATTTTCATCAATAAATCAGTGACCAGTCTAACCTTTTTTCCTAATTTGTTTAATCTACTAATATTGAAACATTCTAAAAGGTACAGTAAATGTCCAAGCACCACTGTATCTACACACTCCAGCAAAAACAGAGTAACATTTTCCCTCTTAAAGTTATTCCCATCCATAGGAAATAAGAGCATGATTGGTTGATTTCTCTTCCTAACTGGTGGTTAATGTGACATGGTGCGAAAAATTGTTGTCTGAAGGCCTAACTAATGGGCGAGTTAAATTATGAACCGTCTGAAATAAGTCAAATTGGATATTTTTATATTTATATAAGGTATTTTAAAATGTCATAATATTCTTTTCAACCAAAACTGAACAACTAAGCATGTTTATTAGTACAATATTAGTAAAGTACAATATTTAAATACAAACATGGTTCTTTTTATAGCAAATTGACAAAAAAAATACAGATGTATATATATATATATATATATGTATGTATTGGTTTCTATAAGTTAGACTGTTAGACTTTTTCAGAAAGCATATCATGATGGTTCCCCTCTTGGATTTCAGTACTTTTTCTCTGAAAATTTAAGTGTCGAGTCTAAACTGATGTGCAACCGTAATGTGATAAGCAAATCTTATACTTGGGGTTTGCGTAACTCCTTCATTGAAGCAATGTTTCACTTGTAGGCATAACTCTTCTGTATCATTACATAATATACTGCATACTGCATACTGCATACTGCCGCTGAGGGAGCATGTACTGGGGAAGAGGGGTGTGTGTGTGTGTCTGTGTGTGTTTGAAGAAATCAGAAAAAGGAAAAAGATACACCCACTAGACTGCAGATTTCATTTGGGCAGAATGTGTATGCGTGTGTGTTTCAATTCATTAGCGTGGGCTTTCGTCTCTCCCTCCAAACTACATAGAAAAACACCCTCTTGAATGTACATATACCCCACAAAACAGAGTTGCATAATCATACTCTTTGAATAAATATGTATTGGTTTTCATTTTCCTATATTTTTATACCCTGCGGGCGAGAGAGAAAAATACCTCTTATGTAACAAAAATTACACCCCTCACCCTCCCCAAACTCGAACTGATGCACTGCATAAGGGTCTGGAAATCCTCACCAGAACCAAAAGAAGGAAGAACATGAAGAAACGTCAAACTGTTAGAAGGCGATCTTTCCTCAGGGCCCCCCTAGTGGCCATTCCACAAACAACATCTAAAATCAACTCAGACATTTTTCACCACAGCCCAGTTATCTGTATAATTGACACTGCTGGATGTACCAACAAGGTCACTGTACCTCTGATTCACTATCCTTTAGGTGGTCCTCACTAGGTTGCAGAGTGAAGGCTTTTGTGAAGACCTCACAAAACCGCAAAAGCCAATTTTGTGTGTGAAATATTCACCTCATCACCCACAGCAACCTCCCACCTCCCCTCCCAATAATCTTTGGTTAATAAGTTATCAATTCTATCCTTGCTCCAAAGCCTAATGTAACATCAGGAATACTTGTATTTATCCATCAGTGTTCATTATTTAATCCATTCAAATGTTCAACAGTTTGAATCCAATCCTCAATGCAATGTGCATTCAGATGACTGCTGGGGAAACTGGGCCCAGCCTAGAGTTTATGCATGTACAGCACAATCTCAAAAATAAATTACTTTTTATTTGGATGTACAGTTGTAGGAAAAACTTGGTGTAATTAATGTGGAACCAAGAGCACAATCCAAGGTCCCAGGATTAACAATGAGTCCTTACTATAATACAATATTACATAATATTATGGACCCAACTTTATAGTCTTTCATAGGGCCCAACATTTTGAATAGCTTCATTATATTGAACCTTTATCTCGGCAATGTGGAGGTTAATCACCATGGTCTTCCAAGACTGGGAATCCAAGGAAACATTGTTCTTTCTAGGCAGCTGACTTATTGAATAGCCATTCTCCTTCAAGTGTGTTAAGCTTTCCAATGATGTTGCGTTGGCTACAGTCTGAAAAGATGTTGGCAGAGCTTCACATGAGTCAGGGTAACTGCTTGCTTCACCATCCTAGCATCACAATTTAGCTAGCAGGCAGAAATGAGCATGGTTGGAGGAATTGGGGACTGTGTAAAAGATGAAATCAATAAATAAAGAAATATAGAAGGTTGTTTGCACAAAGGATTGATGGTTTTATTGCTTGACTATAGGTTTCCAAACAGATTTCAGAGATGACATCACTGGAAATTGAAAGAAAATAAGCAATTTTTATGTAAATTATGGTTCTACTGGCAGTTGGGTGCTATTTGTTTTGTGACAGTGCTTCAGGCATTGGATTGGGAAAAAAAAGGAACATTATGAAATAGATTCACCATACACACACACACACACACACACACACACACACACACACACACACACACACGCACACACACACACACACACAATTCAAGTAGAAGCACACACTTGAAATGAAAAGCCCACTCCCACTCTCACACCAACACATTCTTCCCGTGGTTATTCAACCCATTGCCTGGTTGACAGCTTAGATGGGACTGCAGAGAGAAAACCTGCAGTGGGAGTGGGTGGAGCATTCTCTAACACAGAACCTGTGGACAGGTAAGGAGAAAATGGAGCCAGATTGTGGAGCTAAATCCTTCCACACAAAAAACAATGTGAGCAAAACAAAAGAAGTATGAATGCTCCACTCCAAAAGTGTTCCTCTTGGAAATGCTTAGTAGATTATACTGGTCACTCTTAGACTTACTTAAGTGAGTCTGTCCCTTTGTGTTACAATCATTTTTGCATTTTGCATGTACAAAATCGGGCTTGCTTGTCATTGTATATTTTGACAAACAATTGCCTAATCACTAATCTGATTAAGATCTGGAGAATTGGAGAGCTTCTGAGCAAAGTTCTGAGGACGAAGGGGTAGACTTGATCTGCAACAATGTTTTGGCCTGTGTTACGAGTCAAACAAACATCCACAGGTTTTCCAAGCAGAACATTTCCTAGAGCCTCTGTTGTCTGCTCCCATGGTGCATCCTTCCACAGGTACGTAAATAATGCACTGGTACCCAGGAGTCCACATGATGTAGAACAGGGGTTAGCATGGGCACTCTGATTAGTCTGCAGCTGCACAACTCCATACTGTGGTGCACTCTCCTTTCTATCAGAACTTTTGTGCTAAAGGACATCTTCTGTGGGACCAGGCACTTCACTCTCCATGACCCTGTCACTGGCTCCTTCTTTAGAATGTGGAGTATTATGGTATGCACTATCCACTGCATACCAGGAACCCCCAATAAGACCTGCTGAGATTTATGGTCAACTATAAGATTTCACTTGCTGCTTAATAAATCCCAAGCATCCTGACAGGAGCCACTGTCACCCAATCAATTGTACTTATTTCACCTGCCAGTGGTGTTGTATATGATTGGTGGGCAATGTAGGTTTTAAAATGATAAACTAGATCAAAGAAGGCAATTTTATATTTAACTGTAATACACAGTTTACATCACTTTTGAAAAAGTTCCAAAATTTTAACTTCTACCTTTTTTACAACAGTTTTTTGGACCATTTTAGAATCATCTGCAGCAAATTATTTTAAAATACTGAAAAAGAATATTCTGAAATATATATGAAGTATAATTCTTTAAAACAGTTAATAATATTTGTCTTACCTGAATTAAGGGACAGACCTACCATGGTCAGAAGCAGGCACAGGGTGGACAATCTCATGATGGCCATCAAGAAATACACAGCTCTCTGGTTCAATCATGAGCTAAACAAATCTTTCCTCCTCTCCATCAACCATGCAATATAAACCAGATTAGAAATGCCCCTTGAACCCGTTCACAAATGCATTTCACACGGGCTTTCTGCTGTTGATGGTCAAAGTTCTATCGTGCCAAAAAAAACAAATAATATAATTACTTAATAATAATTTGATAATTTCAAAGAAGTTCTTATATTATTTATAACATACAAAAACAAAACATCTAAAATAAAATATTCAGAATGTTATTAAGATATTATACTACAAAATGAAGTTATAATACATATATTAACAAGAATTAAGCTAGAAGGTGGGGATTCAGTCAGAAGGTGATGATTTATGAGTGGATTGATCATTGTAAGTAGGTTTGAAGGGAAACATTAATGTTTTGAAATCTGATGCAGGAAATCAGTGAAGGCTTTGCAGCAGTGGAGTAACGTGTAAAAACTTTGGTGCATTAAAGACCAGACAAGCTGCTGCTTTCTGAATTAGTTGTAGAGGTCTTCTGGCTATCAGAGATGGGCCAGCCAGAAGTGAGTCACAATGATCTAGTCTTGAGATGTGGGTGGATGAGTGACTGGATAGCTTCAGTGGTATTGGATGGATTTTCCTGTGAAGAAGATCCTAGAAGAACATTAGCATGGTTGGGAAGCGATATTCATGTGAGAGTAATTTCATCCAAAGTCATTTCCAGATTTCTTGTTTCCAATGGATGATGGCAATCTAAAAAGTGATAAGAAGTTCAGGTCTTGGGGATGTGTCAAACCTACACATTCAGATGAGGTCAAGGAGAAACACAGAGGTCAAAACTAGACTAATGACAAGTCAAACACAGCTGGAGTTCTGCTTAGCTTGCCCAATCACTTTCCATGCACATCACACAGCAGCCACACTTTAATGAGTATTAATGACTATCCTTTCCATTTATAAGGCACAAAGGTCTCTTATGCTCTTTTTATGAAGGACACTGTAATTGAAGGGCAGAGTCGACACGGCACATCACAGCTTCTTATCACTCCGTTCTCTTCAAGAAGAATGACAGATCACAGATGAGAGCAAGAGCGCTAGATCATAAAAGAAAAGCAACAGGACAGAGTTTGACAGATAAAGGATAGGCTTATGTAACATATATCTGATCTGAAGGCTGCTAGTTATCACACACGCATCACTAACACAACTTTAGCAGTGTTTAGTGGAATATTTTAGGGTGGATGCAAAAATATTCTTAAATGCCCCCTGTGATTAAGTTATCTTTTTGGAGAATTTCCATGAAGATTTAAATTAGATATTTTGGTTGTTTTCTATTCATTCAAGTTTTTCTTAAAGCTTAATTTTATTATTTATTTTATTAGCGCTTCGGTTAAAACATTCAGTATACTAATTTTATTGTGATTTTTTTCTAGATATGAATCTTATTTTAACTTAATTTTATGGAGCAGATCGGCCTGTGGCTCTGCTGAGGTGTGATTTTAATGCTATTATAACAACCTCATTTAAGGTATTATAACCCCAATTCCAAAAAGTTGGGACACTGTTTAAAATGTAAACTTTGATGGTATAGGGGTAAATTAGTACATATTCAATTGGCAGCTTGCATATCTGGGAAGGAACCAATGAAAGCCAATAGGTATATACAGGTTTTAGAGCAACATATGCTTCCATCCAGACAATGTCTTTTTCAGGGAATTTTTGCATATTTCAGCAAAACAATGATAAACTGCATACATTTACGTACCCCTGCATTCAACCCATCAGATGTACACATGTGCAGAAGTCGGCGGCTATCGACAGTGCCCGGGGGCCAGTGCAACAGGATGATACCTTGCTCAAGGGTAGCTCAGTAGGACTTGAACCTGCAACCTTCTGATCCCAAGGGCAACCATTAGTCCACCATAACCCATTTAAGGTTTTGCATTGGTCATGAAACAAACCTAGGCCTTCTTCATGGCAGGCAAGAATATTACCACTAAAGCACTTGCAGAGACTCAATTGTACAGGGACCACATTCTAAAAAGACCATGACATAAGCACCATCAAACATCTGCCTTACTGTCTGGTACAGAGACTTAAATGTTTTGCTGTTATCACAGAAAGTGATAAGAGCTGAGAAGGTCATCAGTGTGATTGTACCTCCCAACCAAACCTGCAGCTACAACAGCACTAGTAACATTGTGAAAGAACAGACCCACCAGTTGCATGGACTGTTTCTTTTTCTACCACCTGGCAAATGGTATAAAAGTCTCTGCTCTGATTAACAGTGTGTAACAGTTTCATACTGTAGCCCAACAAGCATATTAAGGCTGTTACATAAAAACCAACCACTCAATGCTAGTTACATGATAACCTAAAGTTACATAATTGCTAATGATTTACCACAACCTCAATGCGTTTTATTAATGCTAACTGCTCTGGTAAAATATAACATCCTATAGTGCCATATTAGTCTCTGTGGGGAGTTTTACATCCCATTACCAGTTTACTTCTGTATGTTATATGTTATCGTCTCAGTTATAGTTTGCTGCACTTTGCACTTCACACTCTGTTCTATGTGCTATATGTTGTACAGTGATCTATGGAGAAATGCCTTTTCATATACATGTTCGCAGCTGCTGATCATAATAAAGTAACTTTGAACTTTGACATACGCACTTTTAGACCATGAGTTACCTGATACTGTGTTAAAAGTCTAAGGCACATGGAGATGAATTTGCAGGGCAGCCAGTCCTGGACAAACTGGCCGTTGTTTCAGATGTACACATTGTTGATCATTTTCCTTACAGTGGATTTATTTCAAATCATTTAGAGATCTTTTAAAGTCTTTTGTTAAACATATAAGCACCTGCAACCTTTAACAAAAATTGTTTGTAGGTCTGAGAGAGTCCTTTAGATCTTGGCATGATGACACTATGTAATAGCAAAGAAAACAACGTCAGGATTATATCAACGACAAGTTCCACCTGCAGGAACACCTGATGTAATTTTGTACTTGAACTTGTGTTGACACCTGCACATTTACAGTATGCACAGAGAAAATAATTATACATTATTATAGTTATAATTATATATTATTTCTACCAAATTTTCCACCAGTGATATTTAATCAGATATTAATCAGTTTGCCTCAAAAGGGCTTTTAAAATAAGTAAATATCAAAGCAGAAATGAAAACAAGAACAAAATCTGAGACCTGAAGCAACACTTCAGTGATTCTGTTTGATCTGAATTACTCCTGTTATTACTCCACCCCCCCTCTACACTTCCACTGGCTCCCCACAGGGCTGTGTCTTATCACCTCTGCTGTACATTCTCTACACAGATGACTGTAGGTCTAGTCAGCCTAACTGTCACCTGGTGAAGTTTGCTGATGACACAGTCCTGCTCTCGTTGCTCTCTGCCTCCACATTGTCCCACGGCCCTGTTTTGCAGGAGTTTGTCACATGGTGTGAAAGCTCTTGTCTCGAGCTTAATGTGAACAAGACTAAAGAAGTCATTGTGACGTTCTCTAGCAGGCAGAGACTGCTGGCAGAGGATATTACTACCACCATCCAGGGTGAGCCTGTGGAGCGGG
>JBBIGC010066842.1:0-10842 GCA_037576955.1 Lepidarchus adonis
TGTGTGTGTGTGTGTGTGTGTGTGTGTGTGTGTGTGTGTGTGTGTGTGTGTGTGTGTGTGTGTGTGTGCATGCTCACTGTTCTTCTGCTGGTACAGTGGGTGTTCCTGTGTTTGCCATGTTGTTTTCATTACCTCCGTTTCCCTCCTCACATGCTCTGACTGTGCCCACCCTGCTGCCAACACATACACACATGAACAAACACTAAATGCTGAAGCTCATGCTCTTCCACTCTGATACATACATATATATATAAACCTTGTTCTAAAAATGTATGATTATAATGATTTTAACTGTAACTGTTGGTCAGTCCTGCGCCTCATTTTTAGCTTATGCCTCCATAAAGAACAGCTTGTATGATGGTGGGTTTCCTCACATTAAACGCTTGCTAGATCTTTCCTCAATTGGATTAAGGTCAGGACTTGGTTTACTTAATTTTTAACCATTCTTTGGAGAAACAACTTGTGTGTTTAGGATTATTGTCTTGCTTCATGACCCACCCTTTTCTTAAGACTCAATTCACAGAAAGTCATTTTCCTTAGGAATTCTCTGATATAGTTCACAATTCATTATCAATAATGACAATCCGTTCAGGTCCGGATACAATCAAATATGTTTGACTGTAGCCTTATTTTGGCTGTAGATGGCTCATTGCTACCCTGCCATATGCACCACTGCTGTTCAGCGTTCTCCTGATGGTGGATTGACATCAACATCTGCCAATAGGAGACAGGCATTCAGGTGCTTAGAAGTTCAGAATGCTTGACTGAACCAGCCGAAACCCACAAATGTAATGCCACTGCTCTGTTCCTTACACTGGCTTCCCATCACACCTTCAAGTCCTTGATGCTTGTCTACAGGATCATCAATGGATCTGCTCCCAGCTACATGAAAACTCTCATCCAGACCTACACACCCACCAGATTTCTCAGCGTTTGGAGATTCCACCCCCACATAGAGTCAAACACCACTCCAGACTCTTATCCTTTGTTCTCCCTCACTGATGGAACAAGTTGCCCACACACATCAGAACTGCGGAGACTCTCTCTACCTTCAAGAAACACCTCAAGACTCAACTGCACCGTGACCACCTCAGCATCTAAACCTCACAATAAAGTCTACTTTGATTTAAACTTCACACAGATACACACAATCGATCTACAGAATTGAAAATTTCCAACTCATTATTCTTGTTTACTTGCAACAATGTAATTTAAAGTATTGTAATTACGTCTTGCTTTTATTGATTATGAAGAACGTCCTGTACTCCTTTTTAGCACTCAAGAATCATAATAATAGGTCATGTTGTAAAGTCGTCTATCGACACCTAATGAACTGTACTTATCTGAAGCACGCAAAGACAGCGAAGAATGTCCTGGAATCTTTTAGCTCTACTAGATAGTAGTATTTCATATTGTTAATGCAGTAGCACTTGCTGTCTGTGATAGACTTGCTTATTAGCACTTGTGAAATTTTTTATTCTCTTTCTAGCCTCTCAGATAGTAATGTTGTAGCACTTGCACTGAATGTTATGACTAAGAGGACAATGCTAAACTTCTTTATAGCTCACATCTGTGCTGTCATGTCTGAATTAATGCTCGATTGTTCCTGCACCTGGAAGTCGCTTTCGACAAAAGCAACAACCAGATGAATAAATGTATGTAATGTAAATGTAGAAGTTGCCCTAGCTTCCTTTGTAGCCTCTCAAACTTTTATATGCCTTGTAGTTAGAGATATATTTGACGTTCAAGCATTTCTGGGTTAAACTTGAATTTCTTCCGTTTGTATACATTCCTGTATATCTGTCTGATGGTTGATTGAGTTTTTTTCTGAAGACACCTCCAGTGAGTATGTATGTATGAAGCCATAATAACTGCAAGCAAATACATTTGCTATCTTTTTTTCACATCATTCACAGTGTGCAGGTGTAGGCCGACTTTGAAATTAATTAAACACCTTTTTAAGTCCTTCCTGTATTTGTGTAAAATTAAATGTAATTAAAATTTCATATAAAAAACATAGTTGAAGCTTAACAGTTTTAAAAAGTAAACATAAAATTAGGCTACCAGTGATTTTTGTCACCATTTTGTCACCATTTTGTGACTTGGCAGAGAAAGGCATTTCTTTAATTTTCGGAATAAGTCCTGTTCTGAATTTGGAGAATAGATGCTCTGATATTTTTATGAACGATTTTTTAATGTATTTCTCCATCTGTGAACGACTTCTCCTCCTTAAAATCTCATGAGCCACAAAACTAGCGGCTGGAGTTCAGTTAGTCTTGAAAGTGTTTGCTTCGTTATAATCACTGTTACTCCATCTTTAGTTGGTACTTTTCAGAAATTGCTGAGTGCTTGTTTTAAAATTTCTTTCAACATTGTTGTTGCTCATTTCTCACCACATATCAAGCACACAGATGAGCAGCGTAATTTCAGTGAAGGTAAAGAAGTCTGTCCATGCAGAATTAAACTCCATTTCTTCAGAGATGTTTCTTTTTTGGGATGTATCATGATTAGATTACACACTCAGGAAGCTGCCTGCAGGAAAAGGCGAGGGCTATAGACGTGGACGTGACACGTTTTAATTCATGAGTCCCTAAACCACTGGCCGTAGCAAACCATCTCAATCCGTAGCATCTAAGTGTCTTTGCGACATCAATTTTGCCGGTATTCTGGATGAAAGTCATGGCAGAAAACCCTGACATCACCACAACAGCACTGAAAACGTATTCTGAAAGGACTGTTTATGCGTTGCCATAGCGACCAGAGCGTATTAGGTGGCAGAGAGGAGGATGTTACTCTCAATGTTGTTGCTGCATTTCAGGAAGACACTGCTAATTACATAATCACACAGTCGATTCGTTTTAATTATTATATTTACAAAATACCACAGTTTTTGTGTTGGTCGTATCATTTTATTTTGTTGTTTTTATCTGCGACACCTTAAATGCCGGTCCGCAAAAATATTGTCTGACATTAAACCGGTCTGTGGCGCAAAAAAAGGTTAGGGACCTCTGTTTAACTGACAAATTACAAAAACTTTTTAAAAAATTCAATGTTAATGTATAACCAAGATAACTAACAAAATAAACATAAATAAAATATATAATTAAAAGTTGAATTAATAAATGACAGGGTTTTTTTTGTCAAGGCCAAACAGAGCCACAACAAGGTGGATGAAGAGCCGCGGGTTGCCGACCCCTGGCTTAGATCATTTTCCACAGCACTGTAAGAGGAATTTGACTTTGCTTTTCTCCTCTGTACCTGTTTGGCTTTCTCTTGCACCTCAGAATGTAGACCACTGTGATGACAGTCTGCAGAATCAGGAAAAATGCTGCTGCTATTGCTCCAATCTTCCAAACATCCTTCCCTGGAGAAGTGATCTCTTGAAAGAGATTGAGGGGGAGGGGAATGAAAAAAAAAGAATAAGATAAACAATAGATACATTTCCATTTTCATATGGGCTTTATGCTGCATGTGATTCCTCACGTTTCACCGAATCCTCACTCTCATATCTACATCATTTACAGATTAGTTTCAGAGTAGTTTCATAACAGGATAAATATTCAAACGATAAGCCTGCAGTTTAATGGATTAGCAATGAATAAACAAACAAACAAACAACAATAGATGGACGTACGGACGGACGGACGGACAGACAGACAGACAGACAGACAGACAGACAGACAGACAGACAGACAGAGACAGACAGACAACAGATTCATTTCAGTACATTCTTACCAGAGGTGCCATATTTATATTGTTGTTGCTCTTTCCAAAGTGTTAATGTTTTATGAACAAATGCATTGCAATAAATATGGAATGCAAATTACAACATTAGATTTAGAACATAATGTTAAATGTACAAACCCAGATTCCAGGAAAAAACTATTTGTTCTCATTTATCTTCATTTAATTCATTTAATTATTATTAGAGAAATTACTATTTGTATATACTATATATACAAGTTACTTTTGATTGACAATGTATAGAAATGAAAAAGTATACACTCAGAAAAGTTGGTACATGGGAAAAATAAGAGTGAACATTTATAGAATCTTCATGTTAGACTCTTTTGAAACATCCCCACATGTTTCAAAAGAGTCTAACATGAAGATTCTATAAATGCAACATCTCTATATATTAAAGACATGAAACAACTTTTAATCAATCAATTAAAAAAATTCTTCTCAATGGAGGATCAGGATTTAGGTATAACACTATCTACATAATTACTATTTAACTGTCTCACATAAATAATAGCAATGCTATTGTTAAAATTTAGTATATTTTAATCATTAGTAGATTTTAAGAGGCCCATCTCCCAAACACACCTTGTGACCTCAACCAATTGCATTGCCGGTATGTTTGGGAGGTGGGCCCTCAGATAGAGAAAACAATTAAATTCTTTGTGTTTTACATTTTTGTTTGCTCAAAATTATTGGTGGGTTCTGCAATTGGTCGATATTGGTGGGGGAACATCCCACTAGTAAGTTTACATGTAAGTCATAAGGCATGTATTGGGATTTTAAGGACACATTTGCTGCAATTGAGGTGATGTTTTTTTTCCCCAGGAAATGTGATGACATGGTAGTAAACATGCCAAATTCTAAATGTATTCATATTTACAAAACGCATTTAAGCTGGCCATTGAAAAAATATTTCCTTGTATAATTGTCAGTGAAATAAAGGTTCATGGGAATAAACAAATCAAAGATTCTTGTTTTTATTGCACTTTTAAAAAAATTCCAGAAATTATTGACATTTACTTTTCCTCATTGGTAAATGCACCATTTCTGAGAGACAGTGCTTTTGTCAGACTCAAAATATTTAAAATGACTCTGGAATGATCACTCCAAATGGATGGTTTATGCAAATGTTATTTGCAATGATAATGTGTAAAGGTTTTGTGAATATAGTTGTTTGTTCTTGTAACATACGTGTATTTTCTGCAGGCTCCTCCACTAGTTCATCAGTGCCTCCAAGTTCTATACCCTGACTGGGAAATGGGGGAAGGGCTTCGTTTTCTGATGTGGGTGCTGCCTGATTGAGCTCCACAGGCCCTGGAGAAAAATCCTTGGAGGTGACGATGTCATTCATATCATTAGTTTCCTGTGTGACATCTGTGAACATAGGTAAGGTGTGTAGGTTGGAAGGAGAATAATACAGAACATCAGAATCAGAAAACTTTATTAATGCTGGAGGAAATTACTTTACATACAGACATAGTTACAAAATAAAAGTATGGTAAAAGTAGTAATTAAATAGAATAAGGTAAAATAAGGTTAGATTAAAAATAAAAATATAATACAGCCTAACGAAAAATAAAATAAAGATAAAATAAAATAAATAAGTCAGCACTGAGTGGCCAGTAACTGTAATGCACAAAATTCATTATCAGCAGCAGCAGGATTGCACCTAATTGCTCTGTATTATTTCAGTGGTGTTGCACATTATGTAATAAGGTAAGAAAGAAGTGGATAATTGCACCTGAAGGATTATTTCACAGTGACTCAGTGAACCAGCAGCAGGATCATATTGTACTTTCAACACTGTGCAGTGGGTGATCAGCTTCCTCAATAATAGCCTTAGTTTACTCAGCATCCTCTGGTCTGGCCTTGTTGTTTTCAGTTCAGTCTGTTCTTATTGGCTACTTTCAAACTGCTCCACCAGCATCCCAGCATAGAAGATGGCACCGGCCGCAACTGATTCACATAACATCCGTAACATGGTGTTACAGACCCGGAATGACCGCAGTCTGCGCAGGACATGTTTAGGTCTTAATGACAGCGAAGAATGTCCTGGACTCTTTTAGCTCAACTAGATAGTAATAGTTCATATTGTTCATGCTGTAGCACTTGCCGTCTGTGATAGACTTGCTTATAAGCACTTGTGAAATGTGTAATTCTCTTTCTAGCCTTTCAGATAGTAATGATATGTTTTGAAATTGATATATTTACAAACAGTTTTTCTCTAAGTGAATCAGTGTTTTATTAAAACATTATTAAGACATTTAACATTTACATTTATTTACTTCATAACATTCTTGTCATTCAATTACCAAATCATGCTATTTCAATGTAATCAATGTGATCAAGTACTTATTTTAATTGTGATTATTTTGAAAAAAGACCTTAATTTTGTATATTTGTTTAGAATATTGTGCATATATAACACATTTTCCTGGGGAAAAAAATATACTGTAATTTTTATTGTATTGTTGGAGTTCAGGTAGTTCTGTTCAAATATATAAAGACAAAAACCTTCATGTTATTGAGTTAATAATTACTGATGGTTTCATGGAGAAGAAAATGGACGAAGCACTTTAAAATACTTTAACTCAATGTGGTCTGCCAAGCTTTGACATGGGCCGATGCTGACCAAAGAACACCTGGCAGTTGGATCTCCAGTCATGGTTAGGATGTTCCAACCATCAAAAGTAGAAGAAGTGAGAACTTTACATACTCCATACTCCATACTCTATACATACTGGCCCCGGTAGGAGAGTCAGGTATATTTGAACTGAACTGACTGAGATCACAGCAGACTAACAAAACTAAAATGTTTTTAAAGACATTTAAGCGTAACTGTATTATAAACTGATGAGCAATAAACAGTCAGTTTTTGAAGTTGTGTTGGAGTGTAAAGTTCTGAAATTGTGATGGCCTGAGCATCTATGTAGTGGTTAGTACCAACAAAAAGTACAACGTGAAGCAGAAGACAGCGTCAGAAAGGTTCAAGTGTGTCTGATCTCACAGAAGAGCCACAAAAACTCAATGGTCTATGATAGAACACAGTACATTGATGCTTGTTGCATATATGTCTCACAGACCAGTCGACCCCTGTCCACTGCCAACAGCAGGATGAACTGCCCTTGAGTAATGCACCTAACCTCCAACTGCTCACTATGTACAATTCTCTGGAGCATCTGCCTAATGCTAGCACTTTGGTCCTGTGCTGGTATAAAAGTGCTTTATAAATAAAGTTGGATTGGATTGGATTGGTAACTGGAAATGAAACCTTGGGATCTGCCATTTACTATGTGGATGTTACTTTGACTACCTACCTAAACGCTGTTCTAAAGTACCTTTATGGCACTGGTATTTGCTAATATCAGCCTCCCTTAGCTGGACTAACTGTAAAAAAAAAATGTTCTTGAATGATCTGAGCAGCATGACAGAGTTCAAGGTGTTTTTGATTTCATTTTTAATTGATTGGATCAGAGCTGCTTTGGCAGAAAAACGGGGACCTATACAATATTAGGCATGTATTTTTAATGTTATGTAGGATCAAGAATACTTCCAGCGATTGTCCTTCCCAATGACTCAATGGAAAAATATAAAGAAAACAGCCACAAACTCATAATATTTTTCTTTTTGAGCCACTCGTCAAGCTGTTAAATGTTAACTGCATCAAGTATCGTGTGGGGGTTTACAAAACGGATCATCTTAATGGTGTACACTATCGCTGTGTAATATTTTCCTACTTTTATTCCATAATCCTTCACAAAGATGATCACAATGAGGAGATGGTGTTGACTCATTAAAGCTGTGACTGCAGTGGTTTCAACACCGTTTGTTAAATATATCCTTAAATGGAAACTCACCAGACCAAGTGTCCTACTTTTTCACCCACCAAGCGCAGTGAAAACGGGGTCCTCAGAGTGAGAGCAGGCCATGACCTTGCCTGATTTATTCAGGATAATAGAAAATCTGTCACAGCTGTCGGAAAGTGACAATGCAATTGTGGCAGGCAGGTTTATCCAGGACAGTTCACATTCTGTATTATGGAATAATTAATGGTTAATTAAATTTTTTAATTAATTTTAATACAACTAATAATTTTATTAATAATTTTAATAATTTAATAATACTTACGTAACGCTGCCTTTTGTATTTTAGTACAGAAAATTCTTCAGCTGATTTTAAAGCTAGGTTTCAAAGTAACGAGACCATATTTGTCTTTTTAAATGTAGCACTGTAAAAGTTTCAGGAAAAAATGACAGATAATTTGTATTTTACAATTCTGAAAATGAGTAAATATTGCTAATACATATTTTTATGTTTAAAAAACATACAAATTAAGATACATTTTTAGACAAAACCCAAAACAATACCCAACAATAATGTCGTATACAGCAATGTGAAAGTGATTATTTGTCACCGTCAACCTACCCCGTCACAAGGTGTGCATATAACCCATCTACACATAGCATGCAACCCTCCATAACCAGTAGGCTACCACTGCCCAACTATAGTTGAGTGCATAGTACTAATATAAACATCAGGTGGAGAGACGATAAAACACGAACAGTTAACGAACAATGGGTGAAGATTTTATTTGAGCTTCCCAACCATAAACCTGGAGACCACCTGCTCTGCACATATGAGTGTTTTCCCTCCTCCGTCACACTCTTGAACTCAGTAGGACTTGCTAATTAGCTGAGGAAATGAATAATGTCAGAGTTGTGAAAAAGCCACGATTAGTGGGATAAACCATTAGAATTGGTTCTTCAATAGTTCCTCAATAAAGAGAATGCTTCCACATAAAACTGGGAACTGGTTCTTCTCCAAAAAAAAAAACTAACCAAATTGCACAGAACCTATTTTTACTACTGTATATTTTTGCGTAGAGTTTAGGAGTCTTTATTTCAGAACCACATGGCTACAATTAAACTTATGCAAGCACCAATGATCAGGACACTCTCAGAATCAACAAAATCCACTGGAATGTTCTTACCATCCATACTGTTCTTCCTGGTAATCACAGAACCCTGCGGTTCATCTTCGACAGGAGCCGTCCTCTCTGCATCCAAAACGACCTCTACTGTGACATGGGGGAGACATTTAGAGCAGAAGTGAAAATTACAGCAGAGAGGTGAGACTAAGCCTGAAGGGCCTGTATGGAATTTTAAACCACACTATATATGCATCTGCAACATCTAGTCAACCTTATTCACTGACATGCAACATAGAAATTTGAAGGGTATCCCCAGTTCAAAAAGATAGATCACATATATTAAAGGGGAATTCTAATGATTCTTCAACATGAAGGTAATTTATTTTATGTCATTTTCATTACATTCAGAGTTTTTTGATGGAAAATGATCCTTTGTCAGAGTCGGCCGTGTTCTCAATGGTGCAGTGAGAACCCTGCTATATATGTCTCTAGACGCTGTCTCACAGAAGGTTCCCTAATGAATATGTTACATGT
The DNA here is from genome assembly GCA_037576955.1 of Lepidarchus adonis. Classification (NCBI taxonomy): domain Eukaryota; kingdom Metazoa; phylum Chordata; class Actinopteri; order Characiformes; family Lepidarchidae; genus Lepidarchus; species Lepidarchus adonis. The sequence goes on from JBBIGC010066842.1 coordinate 9,209, forward strand.
TTCAGTTTTGAAATCACCTCTTGTCCTAAAACAAATTTATTCATATTATTCATGAAATTTTTCAGGTGTACCAATTTGAACCTATTATCAACGTTCATCATCAATGGATGTTTGATGATAAATAATTTTTTCAAAATGTGATCCCAATCAACTTCACTGTAAAGAAACCAGAGTCCTTAAGTTTCTATAAAATAAACTATTTCACATTAAACTGTTGATTGGCTGCAATAATTGCTTAAAGTGAATACAATTGTACAACTAAACAATTAACTATATTAATTTATGGTTTAATAAAGTGACCAAGTGATTACTTTGCAATGATAAACAATCATGTTTAGGTCTTTATAAAGCCATGATTAGCATTCTGAACATTTTCCAGAAGGGAGAGCTATTAACACATATGTAGCTTTAGATTACATCACTGAAAGAGAGGAAACCCACACCAGCAGGGTCTCACATGTTTTGTATATGAAAAAAAAATTCATGTTTACTGTTTATAAACTGTCCACATGTTTATGTATATATTAGCACTAAATTAATTTATTATTAATAAAAATAGTAGAAACAGCACTAAAGTCTCAATAATTTATTGAATTTCTCTTTTTATATATATTTTTTTATTTTTACTGCTATAAAACAAACCTTAAATAAAGAATAATGTCAGAACCACAGTTGAATTTTTAAACAAGATTGCAGTTTTGCTGTATTTTTTTATGCTAGATGCTAATCCTCAAAGGTGTTTCTTCCACTTCCCCCTCTACCAATTTTTTTTTGCAGCTTTGTTAAAGGAGTGTCATTGTGATTGGATTCTGATTAGACATTTAATACTAGGTCAATGCAATAATCATTACTTTGCCTCTTTCTTTGTCTGTTTTAATGCCATACGTCCTCCAGCGGAGAAGGGCTGTTAATTAACAATATTTTCAGTAGTAGCTTTTTAGACACTGAATTCCAAGGTTATATTCCACTGGGGCCAGTGTGCTTGAAGGTAGATTTATGTGGAAATCCCTGTTGTGTAGTTTGGTATTTTCGGTTCAGGAGTGTTTCAGTCTCTGTGGGGGCAGTGTGTTTCTCTATGTAGGTCAGAGGAACATCAGGAAGAGAAGTGAACCATATAAGCAAGCAGTTCATCTGATAAATTAGTCGGCAACTAGCTTCTCTGGGTTCTGGACATTGGCCAAATATTCAATTTATGTCCCATAGTGAAGAAGTTCTCGATTTTACACATTGTGTAATATTGGTTGGTTTTAATTTGTTACAATATGTTGAAATCGGCTGTTTTTGATTGACTTTTATATATTGACTTGTATATGGAGACTTCATTTCCAGGTAATTTTATATTATTCTATTTCATTCATTCATTTTACTAACTGCTTATCAAACTCAGGATGTGGGGAAGCAGGAAATGGTCCTAACTGACTATGACACAAGGCAGGGTTCACCCTGGAAAGGAACCCCATGCAGACATGGGAAGAGCTTGCTAGTTCCACACAGTAAGGCACTTGTTTCTAATCCAAGGATTGAACCCAAGACTTCTTTGCTTTGAGGTGACAACCACTATTTTATTTTATTTTATTTTATTTTATTTTATTTTATTTTATTTTATTTTATTTTATTTTATTTTATTTTATTTT